>CABEEJ010007335.1:13503-28719 GCA_901482245.1 Timema douglasi | reverse complement strand
AAACAGGGTACAAAACGTGACAATGTCACAGACTGGACACATGTGTTCCAGGCGTGCTTGTATGCTCACACGCGAGCCGCCGCTCTATCTTGTCTGTTTGCACGTTTCCCACAATGGTTTTTAACGACTTGGGCTGAAGAGTAATGATAAGAAGCGTCAAGGAGTTGCACCCACATTAGCGCGGGAGAAAACGAGCGTTCAAAACCACCCCCGATGTGCAATGGACAGGATATGAATCCCAGACTGTTGGGAAGGAGATTAACGCCACAATTATGATGATCATTGAATGGAAGGCATTGCCTTGATTGACACGAGCATGACAATGGCAGGTCAACTACAGAAATACCGCAGGGTCGTGTAGGTTGCAAACATATCAAACATCATTGATATCATTCATGTGTGAGTTCTACACTTCTGCCTGTCTTGATCCGAGTCTCTTGGATATTTTATAATCACTTTTCTTGCCAACACATCCCATTATCTGATTCATGTAGCCATCACATCCTTGCTATTCCCCTTGCACTGTCTCCGTCAATATATTCTTCAATAATAGCTATTCCTCTTGCATTGTTTCCGTCAGTATATTCTTCAATAATAGCTTCGTCAAACTCTCGTGTCTGAGTTTGTGGCCGATCATATTAACTAAACCTTCGTTAATATCAAATATTACTCTATAATTAATGTTGGTATTGATACAACCTGACAAAAAGAGACGATTGCAAAGCATGTTGACGGACGTATACATCTATGAAACACTTTTAGTAACTTCTGTAACTATCATAGATCTATGGTAGGATTTTGATATAAAGAACCATTTGAGGCCAAAATTGATAACATTATTTACTAGATTGTTATTGTAATTTTTTATGTATTGATAATATTTATCAAAAGTGACAGCTGCAGATCATGACTTAGCGTATGAATGCGGGAAAGTAGATATTGTAGCATTTCTAGCTGTCAGATAAGGTTATTCATATGAAGATTGGACTATACCTTCATGGGGCAATCCCACTTTTCAACAGAAGTCCAAGGTAAGCTTACAGGTCACCAGCACTAAACCCTTTTTAAAAAATCCTACGGTTGTGTGCAAGAGATTGTGGTTCAAGGAGTGTTGCTAGAGGGTGGGGTTGTAGTTTGCTGCCATGTGGAATTGTCTCCGTGACCAGGAGAGGGTGGAAAGAGGGGGTGGACGGTAATGACCATTAGCACAGGAGCGAAACACAGGGTGTTGCACCAACGACACATGAGGAATCAAGCACATGTGGCCGCCATCATACGAAGATGTTGTACATCCATCACGTGTTGTTCAGACGGCACGGATACGTGCGTGAGTGTAACACGTGCCACGTCCCAGTAGTAATCCCCGGGGCATTTTGGGGGACACGCCCCATTTGGGGCTCTTTGGTTCTGGCGGTTTTTTTTAAGAATCTAGATAGAACAGCTTCGCTGACGAGAAAGGTGTTTTTTTATAAGTATGCGCTCCGCGTCTTACCACCCGTCCGGGCTATCAGCGTATTTACACACTGATGTGGCAGAGTTGAGGAAGTTAAAATATAGAGGAAATGCACCATCATTCGTGCGAAGAGAAAGTGGGAAAATCATTAAGGCTAAACTACGCTACAAGCCAACTAGGATTCTATCGTGACTTCCCATCACCAACAAACTGGGTCAGAGGATACCGACGTCTTAGTCCACATGTCCACTGGTGGGAGTCATGTTCCTATTATAAGTGGCTGTTAACCTAAACAGACAGGATGCGAGGGTAAAGTAGTTTCAGTTCTGGCCATCAGAAACTTGGAACTATCGAACTTTATAAACTACTCTGTGTTATCACCAACAAGGATAGACGCACGGCTAGCTTGACTGACTCTGACTCGGTGGAACCGGTGATCGATCCCCAGGAAGCACTGAGAGCGAGTTTATTAATCTGTCATTTCCTTTCAGATACATTTTGGCGCAATTTGTCTTACGTGCCCTTTTCATCCATTGCATGTATAAGAAAAAATTTCTACTTTCTCGTATAAAGAAAGTATTGTAATGTTGAACATTTTTCTATTTCAAGATTATGATTAATATTTATGTTGTATGTGTCCCCCATGATTTACCATCGCGTTCTGGAGCCATTACCGGATATTATTGACTTTGACGTCAAAATAAGAACAGGTGGATCTATTTTAAGCAACAAATGCGTAGAAAGAGGGGAAGTTGGCTAAATGTATGGTAACATTTTCTAGTGGACCCCCTTCTCCTATAAAAATTAGCACTCTACGCCCTTGATTTGACTGAAAGAAAACCAACAAAGTGAGAGAAGAAACAGCCATCACACCGAGTATATCTGCTTTGTCTGTCACAAAGTGCTAAACGCCGTCACAAACACAGAAGATATTGTTCCATATTGTCGTCGGGGCAGCTAGCTACACACATGTGAGGCACGGAACTGTCTGGACGTGAGAAAGTGGAGGAGTCGGACGCCGGGCAAATTAGACCCCCACAGTGAACCTCTCTGTCCACCACTGAGCCTCAATGGCTGGCTTTGTGCACGAGGGGGAGGGGTAATATCGACCCTGTTTGTATGAAATGGAGACCATGTTGTTTTTTGTCCCCTGGGTGGTCATCATCTAGTTCAGCCTCGAAGATAATCTTCATAAAGTCCCCGGACTTGGGATGGTATCAAGAGACGGACCGGATCAAGCAGAAGGCAAGAGGACAATTTGGAGCGAGAGGGTTTTTGTTTCCTCCGACCCGTGCAAGGCAGCCTTTCACTTAACTGCAGGATTAGCTCAGGGGTTGGCGCGCCTGGTTCTGACCTGGGAGGTCCAGTTTTGATTCCCGGCTGGATGCGCAGAGGATGTTTCACACCGATACGAGGTCCTACCCCGTTTCTTTCTCTCTCCTTCCAATCGAGTTCTTGTATGGTTCCATAAAAACAGTCCTTATCGTCTTGTGGTTTCTGGTTGGAGAACTTATTAAAGTAAAAGATTCCCTTGGTTTGTTTCTGTTTAAAAGAGTATAAGCAAGGTATTGACCAATTTCCATTGGAATAACAGTCATTAGATATACTTTCAAATATTCATACGTCAAGTCATGTGATCTTCAGCTGTTGATTTTGCTAGATATTATCAATAGCTATGAAATAACGATAATAATACTAGAGTAAAATGTTATCAATTCCGAGAGCAAATATTTTTAGTATTCTCTAAATGGCATTTACTTTGAAAATTGGATTTTATTTCATGTTTTATTGCTTATCAAAATAATGCATGAAAGAGTTTGAGGAGTTGTTCTGTTGGTTAAAATTTTATATAATGTTGTGTATGGATCAATATATTATATAAAAACTAAGATTGAAGACCAATCTGAATGTTCTATGTCGAGAGCTTGCAACATTGATCCAACATTCTTCAAACAAGTAAAATAAAGTTTTCCTTTTGCATGATTAATTAGAAATACGGTGGTTAATTAATGTTCATCTGTTGTTAAGTGAATAAACTGTTTATCTTCACTAATAGACTAACTTTGGGAGTAGGACTTTATTCCTTCTATCGCTCCAAACATACGTTATAAATAACACTTTGAGTTGAGATGGAAGGGAAATCTGATTAAGATATCTATTTCGGTGGTTTTTATAACAAAATCCGTATTGCCAAAATAAATCAATATTGTTCTCCAGTATACCTTTATTTTAATCTTCTACACAGGATAACCTCAACAGTATTGTATACAAAAGGTTTCTGGTGAAAACGTATCTTCCGGAGAAATATTATATTTACTTTGATCAAAAATGCTTTTGGCTATAAATTCCATAAAAATACCAAAACTCTTTCTTGTTACTCCCCATCCCAACTTGAGGGTGTAAATTAGTCACAAACGTTGCTGTCATAACACCGACACTATTGATTGTTCTCGCTGCAAGTTGGCCAACAATGATTGGTCTTGATGGCTTGTATCTCTCTCTCTCTCTTTGTACCTAAGATATAATATATGTAAGATAGTCTCTCTCTGTCCAGAAGGCAGTATATCTCTCTGTCCAGCAGGTAGTATAGCTCTGTCCAGCAGGTAGTATAGCTCTGTCAAGCAGGTAGTATAGCTCTGTCCAGCAGGTAGTATAGCTCTGTCCAGCAGGTAGTAAAGCTCTGTCCAGCAGGTAGTATAGCTCTGTCCAGCAGGTAGTAAAGCTCTGTCCAGCAGGTGGTATAGCTCTTTCCAGCAGATAGTATATCTCTGTCCAGCAGGTAGTACATCTTTCTATCCAGCAGGTAGTATATCTCTGTCCAGCAGGTAGTACATCCCTCTATCCAGCAGTATAGTATATCTCTGTCCAGCAGGTAGTACATCTCTCTATCCAGCAGATAGTATATCTCTGTCCAGCAGATAGTATATATCTGCCCAGCAGGTAGTACATCTCTCTATCCAGCAGATAGTATATCTCGGTCCAGCAGGTAGTATATCTCTGTCCAGCAGATAGTATATCTCTGTCCAGCAGGTAGTACATCTCTCTATCCAGCATATAGTATATCTCTGTCCAGTAGATAGTATATATCTGTCCAGCAGATATTATATCTCTATCCAGCAGATAGTATATCTCTGTCCAGCAGATATTATATCTCTATCCAGTAGATAGTATATCTCTGTCCAGCAGGTAGTACATCTCTCTATCCAGCAGATAGAATATCTCTGTCCAGCAGGTAGTACATCTCTCTATCCAGCAGATGGTATATCTCTGTCCAACAGGTAGTACATCTCTCTATCCAGCAGATAGTACATCTCTCTATCCAGCAGGTAGTATAGCTCTGTCCAGCAGGTAGTATATCTCTATCCAGCAGGTAGTATATCTCTGTCCAGCAGGTAGTACATCTCTGTCCAGCAGGTAGTACATCTCTCTATCCAGCAGATATTATATCTCTGTCCAGCAGGTAGTACATCTCTCTATCCAGCAGATAGTATATCTCTATCCAGCAGATAGTATATATCTGTCCAGCAGATAGTATATCTCTGTCCAGCAGGTAGTACATCTCTCTATCCAACAGATAGTATATCTCTATCCAGCAGATAGTATCTCTCTGTCCAGCAGATAGTATATCTCTGTCCAGCAGGTAGTACATCTCTCTATCCAGCAGATAGTATATCTCTGTCCAGCAGGTAGTATATCTCTGTCCAGCAGATAGTATATCTCTGTCCAGAAGGTAGTACATCTCTCTATCCAGCAGATAGTATATCTCTGTCCAGCAAGTAGTATATCTCTCTCTGTCCAGCAGGTAGTATATATATGTCCAGCAGGTAGTACATCTCTCTATCTAGCAGATATTATATTTCTGTCCAGCAGGTAGTATATCTCTCTATCCAGCAGATATTATATCTCTGTCCAGCAGGTAGTAGATCTCTCTATCCAGCAGATAGTATATCTCTATCCAGTAAGGTAGTACATCTCTCTATCCAGCAGATAGTATATCTCTGTCCAGCAAGTAGTATATCTCTCTCTGTCCAGCAGGTAGTATATATCTGTCCAGCAGGTAGTACATCTCTCTATCCAGCAGATATTATATCTCTGCCCAGCAGGTAGTATATCTATGTCCAGCAGATAGTATATCTCTGTCCAGAAGGTAGTACATCTCTCTATCCAGTAGATAGTATATCTCTGTCCAGCAAGTAGTATATCTCTCTCTGTCCAGCAGGTAGTACATCTCTCTATCCAGCAGATATTATATTTCTGTCCAGCAGGTAGTATATATCTGTCCAGCAGATAGTATATCTCTCTATCCAGCAGATATTATATCTCTGTCCAGCAGGTAGTAGATCTCTCTATCCAGCAGATAGTATATATCTATCCAGCAGATAGTATATCTCTGTCCAGCAGATAGTATAGCTCTGTCCAGCAGATAGTATATCTCTGTCCAGCAGGTAGTACATCTCTCTATCCAGCAGATAGTATATCTCTCTCGGTCCAGCAGGTAGTATATATCTGTCCAGCAGGTAGCATAGCTCTGTCCAGCAGGTAGTATATCTCTCTATCCAGCAGATATTATATCTCTGTCCAGCAGGTAGTACATCTCTCTATCCAGCAGATAGTATATCTCTATCCAGCAGATAGTATATATCTGTCCAGCAGGTAGTATAGCTCTGTCCAGCAGATAGTATATCTCTGTCCAGCAGGTAGTACATCTCTCTATCCAGCAGATAGTACATCTCTCTATCCAACAGATAGTATATCTCTATCCAGCAGATAGTATATCTCTGTCGAGCAGATAGTATATCTCTGTCCAGCAGGTAGTACATCTCTCTATCCAGCAGATAGTACATCTCTCTATCCAGCAGATAGTATATCTCTATCCATTAGATAGTATATCTCTGTCCAGCAGGTAGTATATATCTGTCCAGCAGGTAGTATATCTCTGTCCAGCAGATAGTATATATCTGTCCAGCAGGTAGTATATCTCTGTCCAGCAGGTAGTATATATCTGTCCAGCAGGTAGTATATCTCTGTCCAGCAGGTAGTATATATCTGTCCAGCAGATAGTATATCTCTATCCAGCAGGTAGTATATCACGCTGTCCAGCAGGTAGTACATCTCTCTATCCCGCAGATAGTATATTTCTATCCAGCAGATAGTATATCTCTGTCCAGCAGGTATTATATCTCTCTCTGTCCAGCAGGTAGTACATCTCTCTATCCAGCAGATAGTATATCTCTATCCAGCAGATAGTATATATCTGTCCAGCAGATAGTATATATCTGTCCAGCAGGTAGTACATCTCTCTATCCAACAGATAGTATATCTCTGTCCAGCAGGTAGTATTTATCTGTCCAGCAGGTAGTATATCTCTGTCCAGCAGATAGTATATCTCTGTCCAGCAGGTAATACATCTCTCTATCCAGCAGATAGTATATCTCTGTCCAGCAGGTAGTATCTCTCTCTCTGTCCAGCAGATAGTATATCTCTGTCCAGCAGGTAGTACATCTCTCTATCCAGCAGATAGTATATCTCTCTCTATCCAGCAGATAGTATATCTCTGTCCAGCAGGTAGTATATCTCTGTCCAGCAGATAGTATATCTCTCTGTCCAGCAGATAGTATATCTCTATCCAGCAGGTAGTATATCTCTGTCCAGCATGTAGTACATCTCTCTATCCAGCAGGTAGTATCTCTCTATCCAGCAGATAGTATATCTCTATCCAGCAGGTAGTATATCTCTGTCCAGCATGTAGTACATCTCTCTGTCCAGCAGGTAGTATATCTCTGTCCAGCAGATAGTATATCTCTCTGTCCAGCAGATAGTATATCTCTATCCAGCAGGTAGTATATCTCTGTCCAGCAGATAGTACATCTCTCTATCCAGCAGATAGTATCTCTCTGTCCAGCAGGTAGTATATATCTGTCCAGCAGGTAGTATATCTCTGTCCAGCAGGTAGTATATCTCTGTCCAACAGGTAGTACATCTCTCTCTATCCAGCAGATAGTATATCTCTGTCCAGCAGGTAGTATATCTCTGTCCAGCATGTAGTATATCTCTGTCCAGCAGATAGTATATCTCTATCCAGCAGGTAGTATATCTCTGTCCAGCAGGTAGTACATCTTTCTATCCAGCAGATAGTATATCTCTATCCAGCAGGTAGTATATCTCTGTCCAGCAGGTAGTACATCTCTGTCCAGCAGGTAGTATATATCTATCCAGCAGATAGTACATATCTCTATCCAGCAGATAGTATATCTCTATCCAGCAGGTAGTATATCTCTGTCCAGCATGTAGTACATCTCTCTATCCAGCAGGTAGTATATCTCTGTCCAGCAGATAGTATATCTCTATCCAGCAGGTAGTATATCTCTGTCCAGCAGGTAGTACATCTCTCTATCCAGCAGATAGTATATCTCTATCCAGCAGATAGTATATATCTGTCTAGCAGATAGTATATATCTGTCCAGCAGGTAGTACATCTCTCTATCCAGCAGATAGTATCTCTCTGTCCAGCAGGTAGTATATATCTGTCCAGCAGGTAGTATATCTCTGTCCAGCAGATAGTATATCTCTCTGTCCAGCAGATAGTATATCTCTATCCAGCAGGTAGTATATCACGCTGTCCAGCAGGTAGTATATCTCTCCTCAAAGACCCACCTGTGCTGTATAATAACTCCTGTTGTTTCGTATCAAAGGGTCGCTATATTTCACGTCTGTCCGCAACTCCCGGCTCGACCCAACACTTGGATAGCAAACAAATATCACGCTTCATAAGCTGCGAGTCCAACTCAATTAGAGATAACATTATCAAAACATAATAGAAACTGACTCCATTGAGTCTAAAATGTGATTCCACTAAACAATTAAATTAAAGGATTACGACATCAATCATCAAACCAGTGGTAATTATGTAATCAATTTACTAAAAATTTATTTCTATAACCTCACTTTTGAAGTCAAAATAACATTGCTTTAATGAAAATTATATTTTTGTTTATCCATCAGAATAGGAATGGCATCAAAGCTAAAATAGATTTTTTCTTTTTTTTAAAAGTAACGGATCCTTTCGTTAGGGCAAAGTGAGTTTGTTTCCTATATATTTCGAAGACAGTATTATCATAAAATCACTGATGAGAGCTGGAAATGGTAGTTTCTATTCAAATGCTCCATAATACACCTTGAAGTCGTGTTTTAATATTATTGTTATTGGGCTGTTTCAGTAAGTTAGCTCTAGGACATGTAGGCCTATACATATGCAATCAAAGTGATTGGACACTGTACATTAAAGTGGCGAACTAGTCTATGTGCAGTTATAACCAAAAGTTAAGGTGGAATAGAGGGAGTGTTTTTGCAGTTTTTATGGCAACACATTTTGTTTGCCAAGCTAAATAAAATAGTGCTCCAATACAAACATATAGCTTAATTTTCTTCACAATCATGGTTACATCAACAGTGCTTGAATATCTGACAGGGATATCCTGGAATATAATAACTTTTTCGCTTCATTTAAAAAGTTTCTCATCTAATTCTACTATGCTCATGATGGATTCAACAACTGCTGATATCACCATGTAAATAAAATTTAACTCAACGTTTCTCCTGGAGCAATATTTTATTTATTTTCGCCATGATAAAGTTTTGCCATTCCAACTTAAGAAAATGCTGAAATGAGTGATGCCAGTTTTTTCATTAATTTTTTTTAGTGATTAACTAAATTAATTATTTTTAGTGTAGTTAACTTCAAATCGCATTCACTTATTTAGCAAATTGAAGTTAAAATCAGTGCAGGACTGACGAATGTCATGTTACGTTAGGGCTTTCGGCAAATATACGATCAACAAAGGTACAAGGGTAAAAATAAATAGGCTAAATTTTAATTAACCTCGGAATGAGTATATCTTGAGAGAGGGTTACAAGCCATTGATAGTGGTACGCCCCCATTACATCGTCTAGGGTTTAAACCCCAGACTCTCGAGTGGTGTAGTTGAGTTCTCAGACTTGACTATTGAAATGAGGTGAGCACTAACATTGGCAGACAGTGTTACAGTCATCTGACGGGTTGGTGTGACAGACAGTGTTCCAGCCATCTGACGGGTTGGTGTGACAGTGTTCCAGCCATCTGACGGGTTGGTGTGACAGACAGTGTTCCAGCCATTCTGACGGGTTGGTGTGACAGACAGTGTTCCAGCCGTCTGACGGGTTGGTGTGACAGACAGTGTTCCAGCCGTCTGATGGGTTGGTGTGACAGACAGTGTTCCAGCCGTCTGACGGGTTGGTGTGACAGTGTTCCAGCCATCTGACGGGTTGGTGTGACAGACAGTGTTACAGTCATCTGACGGGTTGATATATGACCTGTCGATGTCGATGTTGATGTTTTGTTGCGAGAGAGGTACATGTTTCCCTGGTTCCTGAAATACATTCTACCTGTCCACAGTAATGCATGAGGAGGAGGGGGCAGGTAGGTAGTGTGCCTGCTGTTGTTTACTCTGCCATACCTCATACCACCCCCCAACGACTGACCGACGCTGCACCGGGGAGCGAACCTAAACACGGACACACGTGAGCAAGGGTTGGTGGAGAGAAAATAAACATCCATTACATAACGCCTCTTACTCCCCCCTGACCTCACTAGGGGAGGTTCGACCCCTGGAGCAGGACTGGACTCTCTGTATCCAGTTGATAATATCCATATCTCCGAGGTTAGCTCAGCAATAATAACAATCTTGATGCTCTGAGTTCTGTTTTAATTGCGTGCATCACATGCCCATCACTTCTGTGATACAGTCGACTAAATATCGTACATTTACACTAACACTGTTGCACGTGGGTCATCTCTGATTAAACATTAATGGAGATCAAGAGCTAATAGAAGTTACTAATACTGAACATTGTTGAGATATTAAATATTTGGATAAAAACTTAATTGGAAATACCTTTTTTTACCATTTTAGAATGGCTTCACAGATAAACATTGTGCAAAAATCTCCATTCTGTAATAATAGGGACATACTGTAGTAATTAACAAGAAACTTTGTAACTCTGTCCCCCATCGTCACCGCGGAAAATGTCGAGTTATCATTCAAATACGAATGCACTGCACACATTTCTGGCATATTGTGTCTTCTTTTCCCTTTTACTCCCAAACCTCACATACATACACGCACAAACGACCCGAGAGCGGAAATGGGTCTGCTGTGATTAACGCTCTTATATTAATTACTAGAGTCAACTCTCAACTATCCACATAGATGGGCACGCGGATTAAATGTCAGGCTCATATATTCTGGTTTATCGGTAACGCAGAAGCTGTGGGCTTAGATTTTTATTATTTTTATTAGCACCGCGTCTTACTACCCGTTCGGGTTATACGCACTTACGCTAATGTGTAATGGTAGGGTGATTATGAGATGAAATGAAGGACCTACAGTTTAACGTGGAATCCGAACCACGGTGGAGGCCTGGCATTCCCCACATTCACAAGATGTCTTGTCAGAGGTGAAGGAAGGGTTTGGTAATCAGATAAATCTGTGCCAGGACCGAGGATTGAACCCCGCCCGCCAGCACAGAAGTCCGACACCTTACCCCTAGACCACCAGGTCACCTGTGTGGGCTTAGAATCCCGATCGGATGAAGTGAGAATAGTTTTATTTTTAAATGGTTACCCCCTCTACCTATATACAAATTGCGGATACATTTCTTCTAAATTTTACCACCCTCATCCTTTCGCTATGCATAGTGCGGATATCTCGGGCCGTCAGCCGACCTGGGGTGAGACAGTAATGAACTCTAGTGGTCGTTAATATATTATTATAATGTATTTAATATTCGTATTTGTACATTTAACACAAGAGCACAGATAAACGTACTTGTGGGTCATTAACGACCTAATATAGGATGAGGAGTGTGAATGAGAAGAAGTGGGGAGAGTATTACAGTGTAGCCTACATCTCACCAGCCTCTAGCACAGCTCAGCCAGGATCGAAACCCCGACCTCACTTTGACTGGAGACATGACGGACTGTCATTGAGTGGGATATACAAGCGGCCGTCATTAAAACTGGTGAATCCAACAGAGAAATATTTCTCTTACGCTTCAAAGAGCGCCCTCTACGATCCGGTGAGAAAAATTGGCCACTTATAAAAATAGTTTTTGTAAAAGTTGTACATTTACTTTATTTATTTCATTTATTTGAAGTAGCTAACGTCCACTTTCTGGTTTGACTGATTACGCCAGAGCACGAGAATTTCCATGAGCGAGAACGAAAGAACCTACCAATTTGACCGGGAAAGGTATTTTCACATTCCTTCCGGGGTTCTTCATATCCCCTTCGAAGAAAGTTGTGCTACGAATATTATCGCTCAAGAAAAACCCGTCGACCCCGGCTGGGTTTGAGCACACGAACCACGAGTCCTGAGGCGAGCTACAATCTTTATTAAAACTAACATCCCGACAGATAAAACTCCCTTCACAAGAAACTTTACCCGAAACGTGGACTACAGTTTTTATGATGAAAAGTGTTTTAAAGTTTCCAAAGATAGCTTTCCTGCCAAGAATGAAGCTTATTTATTATCCGCTCCCCGTGGAACCGTGGACCAGACGTCAACTCTTATCTAGTCTGGTCTTCCAGTGATGGATCGGGATTCGAATCCCGACTGGGTTCACAGATGGTGTTTTTACCGAAATGGTTTCCTGCTCTCTCCACGCAAATACAGGTACATTTAATCTAAATTTTAACCTTTTTCATCCCTAACCGATTAGTGTTTTTAAACGTGAGTATCCTGGAGGGGGAGTAAAATTTGGCTCCACAGTAACAAATGAAAAAACACGGTGTCACCAAGGTAATAAAATACGACAGAAAGGCGATGAATAAAAAACTCTCTCTTACATAGGCTAACATTATGGTGGTCCAACGTTTTTCATCCCAAGGACCAAAACTATCAATTTGTACCGCCTGCCGAAGATATATTTATTAATCCCGGATAGGCCGCAAACAACACTTAATAAGCAATTATTTTATATCAATTGTATTTTTAGTTGGTAGAATATTTCAAATGTTACTTCCAAAAATAATATTATTAGTATCTTAAAAACGTATTATGAAATATGAGTAAGCCCTCACTTTCACAAAACAACTTAGCATTATATATATATATATATATATATATATGATAATATGAATCATTAGCTATTTGTTTAACATCGGGCATCGAGGGTTTTCCTTTAATTTTCCTCCAAGATATCCAGTGGCGTGGGAACGTTTTTATTTGAGGGGGTTAATATAATCATGTGTTTTTATAGGGAAAAACATTTTTTAGATTAAAAAAAAAGACCAGAAAAATGTAATATTTATCAGTCCTATTGTGCATTTGTTTCATTTATTATAGGCATGCCAAACTATAAAATTAATACACATAAAACAAATTAAGAAAAATTAAATCTGATGCGGCTCAACTAAAAATTATGAAACACTAATAATTTAAGTTTCCAAACACCTTTGCCATATATTCGCTACTAGCTATAAGACCACTAACTAGTTTTGCAATATTCAAGTTAGTTGAGCCTCTCAGGGTATGCAATCAGCAGGGACAGGTGATTTAGTCTACTTTGCCTTATCGTGGAGTGAAGATAGGTTTTTATGTGTCCAAGCATTAAAAAACTTGTTTCTGCAGTAGCTATTATTATTATTATTATTATCACCGCGTCTTCTACCCGTTCGGGTTATACGCACTTACGCTAATGTGTGATGGTAGGGTGGTTGTGAGATGAAATGGAGGACCTACAGTTTAACGTGGAATCCGAACCACGGTGAAGGCCTGGCATTCCCCACATTAACAAGAGGTCTTGTCAGAGGTGAAGGAAGGGTTTGGTAATCAGATAAATCTTTGACGGGACCGGGGTTCTGCAGTAGCTGATGTAGCTGGTATCACTATCAGAGTTTTCAAAATCTCTTCACTGTGTGCTCCAAGCACATTTTATTTTTATTATGTTAACTTAGTGTGAACCTTGTATCTTCAACAAGATCTTTACATTATTCAAAAGTGTTACTATATTATTTTTTGGGGTGTGGTTAAAAATGATACTTTTTATCCCCCTCAATATTTTGGGGGGGTGAAATTTACCCCCGTACCTGCGCCATTGAAGATACTGGATAGGCCACACTAAGCCCGTGGTCCGCCAGTGTGGCTACACTAGGCCCGTGGTCCGCCAGTTGGGCCACACTAGCTTGCACGTATAGCACGTTAGTTAGCTGTATTCACGGTAAGTAACAAAACACTGTGATAGTGAGATGGTTGTCTACAAAATGGCAGCAGCTCTGAGGGCCGTTGCTGAGTTTGTACGACAAATAGCGGGAAATATGATTATTAGACAACGTAAAAATAAACGAATATCGATCAGAACATGGTTATCAGGGAGATGTACACGTGGTGCGTCAAATAGCCTACGCAACTAACTTGCAATAGGAACCAGACGTCAAACATTGACGTGGTTTTCTGTTTTAAACAATTCAACAAAATGGCTACCCGCTTCGATGGCCGCGTGGTTTAACGTGCTACTCTCGCAGTAGACTAGTCTCCCGACGATGGGAAGATCGAGGTTCAATTCTCGGCCTGGTGTACTGAGAATGGTTTTTCCAAAATGGTTTTCCACTTTCCCTCTACGCAAATATGGGTACACTTCCTTTGAATCTAACAGACCCAATCCCTAAAATCATTAACGTAATTAGTACATAAGCGTATAAACCGAGCGGGTAGTAAAACGCGCTACTAAAAATAAATATATATTATATTATTTAAAAAAAACTATTAAACTGATGATACTCTCTTTGACATCGAGTAAAGAATTTAGGGAACCGCTTGAAGACGGGCTCAGCGTAGCTGTGAGCCCAATTCCCCGGTTAATCGGTCGTGACACGGGCTCGTGTTGCACTTACCCAGTCATAAAACAAATCTGACACAGTGCACATAGCGAGCAACATGTTGCTGTAGACGCTACGGTGTTCCCCTCAATTCACTGGCAGAATAAAACATGTCCCGATGTTGGCTCCATAGGGAACCAGACACACTCCGGACAGGTATTTATGGTCTGGACAGCTCAAGAAAACACCGGGACATGTTTTGGGACGGACTACCAGGTAACAGCGTCCTCTACCCTTCTCTTAACACGTACATAGCTGGAGGTGGCGAGCTTACCTTGCTTGGTTCCACTATGGTGTAGCTTGTAAGACAGTCATAGTGTAATCAGTCAAGGTAAGACTGCTACCGTGCTTGTTTCCACTATGGTGCAGCTTATAAGACAGTCATAGTGTAATCAGTCAAGGTAAGACTGCTACCTTGCTTGGTTCCAATATGGTGTACCTTATAAGATAGGGTAATAGTGTAATCAGTCAAGGTAAGACTGCTACCTTGCTTGGTTCCACTATGGTGTAGCTTATAAGACAGTCATAGTGTAATCAGTCAAGGTAAGACTGCTACCTTGCTTGTTTACACTATGGTTTAACTTATAAGACAGTCATAGTGTAATCAGTCAAGGTAAGACTGCCACCTTGCTTGGTTCCACTATGGTGTAGCTTATAAGACAGTCATATTGTAATCAGTCAAGGTAAGACTGCCACCTTGCTTGGTTCCACTATGGTGTAGCTTATAAGACAGTAATAGTGTAATCAGTCAAGGTAAGACTGCCACCTTGCTTGGTTCCACTATGGTGTAGGTTATAAGAGAGTCATAGTGTAATCAGTCAAGGTAAGACTGCCACCTTGCTTGGTTCCA
>CABEEJ010007335.1:0-12014 GCA_901482245.1 Timema douglasi | reverse complement strand
GCTACCTTGCTTGGTCCCACTATGGTTTATCTTATAAGACAGTCATAGTGCAATCAGTCTAGGTAAGACTGCTACCTTGCTTGGTTCCACTATGGTGTAGCTTATAAGACAGCCATAGTGTAATCAGTCAAATAGGGTCGCAAGCTTTCACCGTAAACGGAGTGTACAGTACAAACATCAAGTAGACCCACCTTGCTCGGCATTAAATTCATAACTTTACAGAACAAGGAGGTAAATTAAAGAAGTGCACCGGCACTCGTATAGGGAAAGAATGTAAACTAACCATGGCGGATAACTTGACCCACCCTCCGGGAGTGTATTGATCCTACATCTTATTTGTATATATTTTGACTATTATTGCTATGAATACTTGTTTAATAGAATTCAATATTGTAAAATGTAAGGCGACCCACACATATTAAAATGTAACTTCCATGAAACGATCGTGAATACAAGGAATCAGCGATTGAGATAAATATAGAAATAAAATCAATCATATGTGTACCAAACCCAGTTCTAGTACAGCAAGCTGGTTTTAGCTGGTGTGTGTTTCAGAGGGTTAGTACTTTTCAAAATGTAATGTTATGGGATTTGCCAATAACTATTTATAAGACACGTTGGTAAATATACTTTCAAAATGGAAGTAACCAATCTTTTTTTATATGTTCTAAAGATTTTATAAAATACTTCTTTCTCCAAAATATTATTATTATTATTATTATTATTATTATTATTATTATTATTATTATTATTATTATTATTAGCACCGCGTTTTACTACCCGTTCGGGTTGTACGCACTTACGCTAATGTGTAAAGGTAGGGTGATAGTGAGATGAAATTGAAGACCTACAGTTTAACGTGGAATCCGAACCACGGTGGAGGCCTGGCATTCCCCACATTCACAAGATGTCGTGTCAGAGGTGTTCTCCAAAATACTTATATAAAGTCGTTATTTTAACCAAATATGATTTCGATGAGGGAAATGTATCTATTATATTTCTAATGTACTAATTTAATTTAGCAGCGCGTCTTACTACCCGTTTGGGTTAAACGCCCTAGCACTAATTACGCTAATGGGTTGAGAATTGGGAACGTTAAATTTAGAAGAAGTGAACCCACATTTGCGTGGAGGGAGAGGGGAAAACCACTTAGGAAACACCACCACAGCTCACCAAACCGAGATTCGAACCTCGATCTCCCCATCCTCAGCAGTCTAGAATAGAGCAGCACGAAACTAACGCGTTAGATAACTATGCCACCGAGGCGGGTTTTTAATGTACCGTTGTTGCTAGTACAAATTCAAGTGCGTTACACAAAGCAATCCACAGACAGTTATTTGTAAAACCATAGTATTATTTTGTTGTTGTTGCGTTCTAAATCAAAATCTCCCAAAACCAACACATCAGCTCGACGTTTTCCAAAAAACATGAATTATGAACCAACCAAATCAGTAATTCCATTAACGTTCCTTCTTCCCTGTGGACTACCAAAAGGTTGGTGAGAACAAAAGTAGTGAACGGAATAAAGAGGGCAGTAAAACGTGGGCAAGGAAGATATTCCTCCCGCCCACCCCTCGCCCGCCTGGCGGGGGCTAAGCCCATCAAGTCTCTCAGTTGGGGCCGACTCGCCCAGGCTATAATAATTACACAGTGTACTGTAGGCCGGGGAAACGCTACAAGGGCTGCCAAACTGATTAGATTTCCCTCTCGAACCAACAACAAATGCGAAACGCTTTAACAATAATATGGAATCCGCAGGAAAACATCAAACGTGGCGGGACGGGGGAAATAAGAGAGCTATCCGAATGTTATTGCGACAAAATGAATGTCAGGGCTCTGAACTTACACCAGTGGTTTAAACATGGAGACATGCAGGATGCTTGATACTGCATGTGTGATGTTTGCTATTGTGTGTGTGTTTCTTGATATTGCATATGTGATGCTTGCCATTGAATGTTTGATGCTTGCTATTGAATGTTTGATGCTTGCTATTGAATGTTTGATGCTTGCTATTTGAATGGCTGATGCTTGCTATTGAATGTTTGCTATTGCATCTGATGCTTGCTAGTTCATGTATTGGTTGCTTGATATTGAAAGTTTTATGCTTGCTATTGAATGTTTGATGCTTGCTATTGAATGGCTGATGCTTGCTATTGAATGTTTGATGCTTGCTATTGAATGTTTGATGCTTGCTATTGAATGTTTGATGCTTGATATTGAATGTTTGATGCTTGCTATTGAACGCTTAATACTTGCTTTTGCATGTGGTGCTTTCCATTGCGTGTTATGCTTGATACGGAATGTGTGATGCTTGATATTGCATATGTAATGGTTGATATTATTTGTGTGGTGCTTAATATTGTGTGACTGTCATGTGCGAGGGCTTACGGGGATTTTGTTGTGGTTAATAATGTTGTTAAAACTGATTTTTAACAGGATACAATTTAGTAAAAAAATACAATTATTGAATGTGTTCATCGGTCGATTGGGCGATACAGTAGTTACATCCAGTCTCACTTAAATAGGAAGGAAACTTTTGTTATTGTTACAAAGTTACTAACACATGTTCATATATTCATACGTCAAGTAACGTGATCTGCAGCTGTAACGTTTGATGTATTTTATCAATACCTATAAATAATAATAAAATTATATCAATGTTGACGTAAATAAGATATGTTGGTATTTTCGAAACGTTCCTTTATATCAAAGTCCTTCTATACTTGGCTACTAATGAAGAATAAAATATATAGTCAGTTTCCTATAATTTTAGCTTTTTTAACAATTGAAAGGTATCTATAAAACTGTTTTGAATCCCTAAAACTCCCATATATGCGCTGTCATTTTGACAATAGACGTAAATCAAAGTGACAAAACTTATTTTCAAGGAGAAGGGATACTTGACAGTTTTTAATAGTACATGTTTAACTGTGAGAAAAGTCCCAAGTCAGAATGAATTATTAATATAGCTCGTCACGTGACCACAGGAGCTAAGACGGATGGATAGTTATAATATAATACTGTAACGAGACTAGTGTTAGATAATACTAACACTTAGCACCGCGTCTTACTACCCGTTCGGGGAATACGTTTAGTGTTAGAGTGTGGGCCCTGCGTGCTCTTAATTTGTTGGCCCTCTCTGTTCTCTCTATCGCCATCCTTGTCTGGCAGGTATGCAGCCAGCCTCACTGCCAGGGGAATTCGACGAGACAGAGGGGAGAGTAATTTAAATAAAGGGGGCACATTTAGAAGAATCTGGGATAGTTTTATTTGAATCCAGTAGAGTAGTTTAGATATTGAGGATTCCAGAATGTCAACTATGATCCCTATATATACACGGTCGACGGTTAGCAAGGGATTTCCAGTCCGAGTCAAGGCTAGCCAAGTGAGTGGACTAGCGTGTCTGGAAGTTGGCAACGTGTTCAGTGAATGTGCTAATATGTCCAGGGTGCGAGCTAGCGTGTCCAGTATTTGACCTAGTGTGTCAAGTGAGTGGGCCAGTGTGTGGGAGCCAGTTTGTCCAGTATTTGACCTAGTGTGTCCGGTGTGTGGGCTAGCGTGTCCAGTAAGTAGTCTAACGTGTCCAGTATTTGACCTAGTGTGTCCGGCGAGTGGGCCAGTGGGTCCAGTATGTGGGCTAGCGTGTCCGGCGAGTGGGCCAGTGGGTCCAGTATGTGGGCTAGCGTGTCCAGTAAGTAGTCTAACGTGTCCAGTATTTGACCTAGTGTGTCCGGCGAGTGGGCCAGTGGATCCAGTATGTGGGCTAGCGTGTCCAGTAAGTAGTCTAACGTGTCTAGTATTTGACCTAATGTGTCCGGCGAGTGGGCCAGTGTGCCCAGTATGTGGGCTAGCGTGTCCAGTAAGTAGTCTAACGTGTCCAGTATTTGACCTAGTGTGTCCGGCGAGTGGGCTAGCGTGTCCAGTAAGTAGTCTAACGTGTCTAGTATTTGACCTAGTGTGTCCAGCGAGTGGGCCAGTGTGTCCACCGTGTCTAGCGAGTGAATCAGCGAGTCTAGCGTTCGTGTAACGTGTGTCAGCGCAGTGTGTCGTGCGCGGGCGATATAATCGAATGACACGGAAAAGGTGGACATTGATTGTTACTGTGAACTATGTTAATAAATAACATTTTTTGGGACTAATTTAAATATTTGAATAGTTATTATGTGTTTCATAGTTATTAATTTGTTTATTTTATTTATTTATATTTTATGTGTTCTTTCAGTACTACAAATTTACAAAATTAATTACGACTCTAATTATTTAATTTAGTCACTTGTTAAGTTGTAGTTTAATCAGTGTACACGCTGTTTTATTTTTAGTAATCAAAACCTTGATTATTCCGTGTCTATTTTCAATCTTGTTTATTAATCAGCTCAGCCAAATATCGTGAAAAGTACTCACGGCTCACACGGTGACGTGTTAACTGCCCGCGAGCCCCAGGCAGGTCACCCACTCCCATTACAATACAGTTTAGTAATGAAAATAATCCAATGACCAACATATATGAATGTCAAGATAAAATTGAAACAAAATCACAATTTGTTACAATGTTGTTCAATTTAGTTAGTCTCAACGAAAAACAACCACTTAAATAAAATTGATAAAATGAATGTGCTAACATGTAAGTTAGAAGAAAGCTATTTATTTGTGAAACAAAGGTTTGTATTATTTCAAAGATGTATCCATTTCTAGGTTAAGCTATTCTCAGTTTAGTTAATACAGTTATAGATGTATATAATATAACATAATATAATGGCACATGTTTTGGACTAATTTGTTGTAAAAAAAATCACATCTTGTTGTGAATATATCATTTTAGAAATGTAATATTCTGAGCACTTTTAACCAAGCAACCTACACGCCTCGGTGGCGTAGTTGGAGAACGTACTAGTTTCGTGTTGAGCTGGACTGGAGGATGGTGAGATCAAGGTTCGAATCTCACTCGGGTGAACTGGGGTGGGTTTTTCCTAAATGGTTTTCCACTCTCCCTCCACGCAAATGCGGGATCACTTCCTCTAAATTCCAACTTCTCAATTTCTAATCCATTAGCGTAACCAGTATTTAAGCGTATAACCTGGACGGATAGTAAAACGCCGTGCTAAACAATTTTTACGACTTATTGCGAAAAACTTTGTCTTATTGTGTGTTATTGCATCGAGGATGATTTAAAAAAAACTTTTTAGTAGACTACTCTTAAGTATGTTTTACTCGTAAAAACAAACATATCTTCTTATTAATCACAATAATCGCTATTTATATCACTTTCAAACCAAATTGTTCAAATATATATTCCAAAATAAACACTTTGTAAACTACCCTAAAATTATATGTCATTTGTAAAAATAAAAACTGATTCTTATTTATCATGAAAAACAATTCCCAGATTCTTATTTTGAATTAAATGTTTAAAGTCCATTTAAAAAAAATCAAATTTTATATAACTTGTAGATAAACTACCCTTAAATTAATTTATTTTATATAAATGTATTTATATTATTATTTATAATGTAAAGTAGTCCCCCAAAAACAATTTTGAAGCAAATCATTAAAACTATTTTCAAAATCATAAACTTTTACAAAAATCAGTCACTAGTTAAATACTGCTAAATGATTTTTTCTATAAATTAAGTCTATTTAATTGTTAATAACACAAGCAACTTAGAAGATACCCATTTTGAATCAAATCACCAAAGCCATTTTTTTTACTATGCAATTTTAAAAAATACATCATATCCATCATAACCAACTTTTTCACCTCAACAACAAATATACAGCTCTATTTGTTATGTTCATGTCAAACACGCCCCGATATACTGCAGATTTTAAGCAAAATCGTTTTACCAATTTTCAAAATTCACTCATCAGTAAATGACCCTTGGTCGAATTTTTATCCAAAACCAAATATACAGGGCTATTTATCATGTAAAACTCTGCCCCTATACCCATTCTTAAATAAATCATTAAAGCCATTTTTTAAATGTTTCACGTTCTTGGAAAATCTATAAGACATCAGTAAACTACCCATAGATGAGTTTTTACCCCAATAAAAAATAAACATTCATTGTTATTTGGCATACCAAACAATTTCCTGATACATAAATATTTTGAACAAAATTGTTAGATCTATTTTCAAAATACCTAAACTTTTCAAAAAATTTCCCATCAGTAAATTATACCCTGCAAACAATTTTAGCCCAAAAACTATTTGTCGTGTCAAACAAATCCTAGACATGCATTCTAAACAAAATCGTTATAGCGATTTCCAGAAAAGAAAATTGAGTAACAAAAAATTACTCATCAATAAACTACACTTAATTGAAAGGCTAGGGTAAAACAAATTGTGGTACAGCCCTATAAAATCTAAATAATTATCAAGTTAGTACAAAATCTATCAAACCATTTTGGATCCGTGGCCAGGGACAGGCAGACTGTTAGACAAATATACGTGGGGACACACTGAATTGTAAAATTCGATTTTTGAGGTTCATGTCCACAAAAAACTTAAAAATTCATCATAATCTATGAATAGTTTATTTCGCCATCACAATACTTTTTAGTTAAAATACTAGAGAGCCAAGCTGTAGCAACGATGCACCTAGTTTTGGAAATGTCTCAAAATGAACATTATAATTATTGGAATGATAGTAAAGTGGTAAAGCATGTGTTCGTCATCATTGACTATCACTGGTTCAGACCCCGGCTGGATACGTCAAGCGCTATTGTGTTTACTGCTTCAAAGAACGAGCTTAGTGTGAGATGTTCAATAAAAACTATCAAATAATTGTTTTTTAGAATGTTTATTTTGATTACTTTTGCTGCAGCTACAGTTAACTTCATAATCAGGTCTATGCTAGTAATAATTATTTGATTTGAGAAAATTAGGGTTAATTTCTCCAGAATAGTGCTAGTACCCGCTTCTGTGGCCGCATGGTCTAAGACGCTACTCTCGCAGTAAACTAGACCGCCAATGATGGGGAGATCGGGGTTAGAATCTCGGTCGAGTGTACTGAGGTTTTTTTTTTCCAAAATGAGTTTACAGTATCCCTTCACGAAAATGCGGGCTCACTTCCTCTATATTAAACCCTCACAATTTCTAACCATTAGCATTTTAGTACTTAAGCGTACAATCCGAACGGGTAGTATGACGCGGTGCTGAGTATTATTACCGATTCTAATATTTGTATGGTGGGGTTGGTAGCACGTTTCTCTACCTCCCACCCACTTAGCTACGGAGGGGTGGAGACTCACCATCTTCTAATGACAACCACCTGGGACTCTAGACTCGCTACATAGGGCGGACGAAGAGGAAAATAACCGCCTTTTCACTTCCCCGGTGGGGAAAACCTGAATCGCGCCCCCCGCAATTAACAGGGGAGGGAAGAACGTGATTTCCACATCCTCCCACAATCCTCCTGGTGCAATGGAGCACATTAGCAAAGAAAGACACAACCCTTGGGTTTTAATCGTCCTTATTTTCATTTTGGTTGGCGTTACCAACTTTCCAATAAATTACAGGCCTATACTTAACAAGTGAACTACCTAATAAAGTTTCTTTTAAGGCCAGTTAGACTTTATCGAAGCAATTACCAACTAAAAGCCGACTCCTGTACTTTACAGTTGAGGTAGAAAGAAACACAATTTACTGTTGTTGAGTTGGCAATGATGTTATTGTGTGTTGACCAGCTACGCTGAGAAGCATTACCAACTGTACGATAATAATCCAACTTCTATAATAATTAATTGAATTGCTTATTTTGAAAATGGAACGAGTCCCTAGAGGTTAATTTTACAGGGGAGACAAAAAACTGTGTCAACGGAATAGTTATTCATTTAGAGCCATGCAACTTTATCAAGCTGGTTACTGGATAACTTTTAGATATGTACTGTTGAATAAATTACCATAACATTTCTGAAAAAATAAATAGAATAATATCATGGACTTGGGCCCATTTCAAAACTAACTCACACTGTAACATTTAACAATGTTTTTAATGCTCCATAATGACACATATTAAGACCTAATTTCTCATTCTCTATGTTATATCATTATCTTTGACACTATTATATGTAAACATACATGTATAGTAAATTTACAACAATATTTTAAGCAATATTGTTATATTGTGGTTATTTCCACATTGCATTGAATTTCCCAGATAACAGTCAAGGTTAATTATGCTGATTTACAAGTTCAAAACAAATTCCTAATCATTTTGAACATTTAAAAAAAACTACAATGTTTGTAAAAACAGAAAATATAAGAAAAACTTAAAACTTTTTTTTTTTGTAAAAATTATCACTTCTATTAAGGGAATAAGTAAAGAACCCTCAAGTTCATGTTACTGGTGTCCTATCGTAACATTAAGAGGCCTCCATCATCTTCTATTGCATCTGTCGTTGGCCATGTAATGATTTCATCATATAAATCTTTGGCGACTTGTGGGATGTATTTTACAAGCTTCTCAATGTCCTACAATTTTTTGGACGCTTGTCACCATAATCCATCTCATTTAGAAATGCAGGTATTAGATAGATGCGCTGCAAATTAAACCTAGGAGAAATTAAGTCCTCTATTATGTTCCTTGGAGATTAAAGTTCCTGCTGTCTTGTTACAATAATGATAATGGAAGAATGTTGACACTTGAAAGGACAATTTACCTTTACGAGGCACTGCATGGACTGCTTTTTCTCTTGAGATTACATTCTTTTTGTAGTACTTAGTCCACCAGCTCTTAAAATCCAAAACAAAATTTGTTGTTAGCGATTCAACTGTGAAGTTTCCCGGGTTACTCGACTCTGCAATGAGCGTTGAATACTCGTCAGGTGTGTACCCTCTGTCTGAATGTCGTAATTTCCTTCAATGACAGAAACGTCCCTGTCACAGGGAAGGAAACTATGCCACCATTTGGGAAAGTATTGATACATCTTGTCAAATATTCCACTATCTGTCAGGTAGAGTAGAAAACGTGTTACTGTGTTGTTGCGGTTCTGCCCAGGACACCCATCTGAAAAAAATGTGCAGTTCCCTAGTAGATTCAGGAATCTCATTGGTGACATAATGGTGCAGGTGTGAACACACTTCGTTTGGTTCCTTTTTTTTTGCAATGCCCTCTTGGTACAGGTAAAAGTGGAACTTAACAGTCTTGAAATTCCTTATTCCAAAGACATTGACCCACAACTGCCGGTAATATAATACCTCTTGCACAGGTATATTAGGTAGAGGCATATTTTGCATGAAATCCATAGAAATTACAAGAACTTGCTCCTCCTGTTTTGACTTCAGTTGTATTGCTTTGATTTTTGCGTAAAACATTTTGCTTCTTCTGATGTGAACAATGTTTTCTGCTGAAGTAACCCGTGTAACTACTTATTTCAGTTGTGAATTCTTTATTTTCTGACCAAGCTCTTCACGCTTTCCGCACACATCTACTTGTGGCCTTCCAAACCGCAGATTAAAATGTTCGTGAAATACCTTATGATAGGAGGAGAAGTTAACATTCATCTCAGGGTATCTCTGTATGAACAATGAATGCACGATCTTAATATTCAGCATAGCCTTTAGATATTTAATGTGTTGGCCAGAATAGTGTGACACTTTCACGTCATATGTGTAATTACTTTATCGTACTCATCAGAGTGCAGTGTATGGCGACTTTCTCCCAATTTTCCTCTTCCATTTGTGGGGTTTTTCCCTGTAGCAAGCAACCCACACAACCGTCTTATTCTTTTCGCCACTACACCAAAAATACTTATAAATGCGTTTTTGCACAATTTTAACTTCTGCTCATGGAGATTTACATAATAAGCATAATTAACTGGCCTTAAATTTCGGCCATTCTTACGTGGCCCCCATCGTTTTACAGCTAAACATTTGATTTGACCTTGAAGGTATACACACTGTATATTTTTCAACTCCATGTCGTTTAAACTTGTAAGTAGCTCAATTAGATCATTTGAATTAAATATTTCAAGGCACTTTCCTTTACACTTAGAGCTCTTTCCAATTATCCTAGCAGAAACTTTTTTCCCTCTGTAATGTTCATGTTGATAACCTTTCACCTTTGCAACCTTAATACGCTCCTGTCTGTACTCCCCACAATTTCTTTGTCCTCTTTTTATTTTCTTAGGTTGAAATTCACGGTCACTTGAAGACATATTAACATCTTTCTATAGTATTACACCAACAGAAAATTAAATAACCTTTTAACAGCTAAGTAAAACGTATTAATCATCAAATTTATCGCGAAGATAAAACGTTAGATAGGACTGTGTGCTCCATCTAACACTGTATAGACTTATTATTTTATTGCCAATCTAAGTAGAGAACTTAGTGAGAGAACACCATGCTATATAGCACTGCAAGTTCCATCTCGTAGTAGGTTTTGAAAAGGGCACTTCAGTATAATTTATCTGTTTGTTTTGAAAGGGGTAAATGTCCGTGACTCGTGCCGCTTTCGAATGTAACGTTGAAGAGAAGCCAGTTAAATCTCGACAATGGAAAATGGGACATGTGCCTCTTTCTCACAGACTGTCAGTTTAGGGGTGAAGAATTGAAAAACCACGGTAACACAATTCGGCCAAATATGTGACTCATGCCCTTTTCAAAACAGCAGACTCAATTATTTGTGTCCAATAGTATGTTGGGATAATAGTACTCGGAGACTGGTAAAACTAAATAGATAATATTTCTCCAACGAATCTTGGTGGATTTGTATTTTATTCTTTGTTGGTTGATATATTATAATATTTTGTGAAAATATAGTTTGATCTCGTTTAGACCCTTCCTTGAGTTACAAAAACACCTATATATATGTGTGTGTGTGTGTATGAAATTAACCTTTGATCATTCTCTTTGTCCTTATCTTTTCTCTTCCATTATTTATCTTCTGTCCGTTGTCTTACTCTTTTTTTGTTCGTGTGTCAAGCGCATACAAAACTAATAAATACATAATTTCTACAACGTTGTTAGATAATGTCCAAAAATCTCTAATAAATAAACATAAGTAATTTATAACTGTACAAATGCAATCATTACGACCAAAAACTAAAAGCCACAACAAATATTTACAGAAAAAATATATAGTCTGTGAACTTGATCGAAAATGCCACAAGTTTCAAAGTTTGCGAGAATTAATAATGTTTTTTCCTACATATGTGTTATATTTGAATTTGAATTATTTTGCTTCATATACTTAAACTTATCAAAGCTGCTAGCAAGAATAATAAATATTTACTGGGATTATTTTCATCATTTTCCAGATGTAATATCTTGCATAAGCCTGGATTTTAGAGTACTTAACAATAACTGAATGAGTAGTCACTTCCAGGACTCGCTTAATACACACTCACATTTCTCTTGGACCAACTTTGAAAACATTTTATATAAATCTTCATCGTTTATATTGTTTGTAAACGTCATTTCATGTGGAATTAAAATTTTACATTTGAAGGCTGTACAAATACTCGTAAATATGGATTATTCTTTGATATTATATTTTTCAAAGGTTTTAAACCTGTACGTATTGCTTATATCATAAATAAAACTCAAATTTAATACTTAAATTATCTTTGTCATTGATTGACGTATGAAACAAACGATGAACACAACATTATAAATATTGGTTCAAGCTATTACACTTTAGTTATTAATTCTAACCAAAACAAACACATTAACAATTTAATGATGCTGTTATGATATCAATCTGGTCTGGATTGTTGGAGACAGAAATGAGAAAATCTGGGGTTCGAGACCCGGCCGCATGAACTGTGGTGTATTTTACTCAATGGTTTACCGACTTTATTTCTCCACGCAAATGCGGGTAAATTTCCTCTACATTCTAACTTACCAAACCCTTTAAGATTAGTTTAAATATGGCGATAGCCCGAGAAGCTACTTTGAGCAGGATAAAAAAAAAAGTAAAAATATTTACAACTAGCAGCCCATCCCGGCTTCGCACGGGCATAATAATATAATAAAAGAAAATACACAATGTTTTACAGTGAGTTTCTAAAAA
>CABEEJ010007334.1:0-31735 GCA_901482245.1 Timema douglasi | reverse complement strand
ATCCGAAACAAAATGTTTATTTTTATAACCAGTTTTAAATCAACTTTTGATTATTTACTCCTTTTAACAATTGACGACCGGCATTGTGTTTCTAATTTTAATAGTCGCATTCTTTTATTGGTTCAATTTATATATCTACTTATTCACTCCATTACGCTACTATAAAGCCAAATGGCTCACTGACTTACTCACTGACATTAATGCTTACCCACTTACAGATGAGCTAGAAACTTGAAATTCTGGACACTTCTATCTTCTAGACTGTAACCGACGGGAAAATCCCAAAAGTTTAAAAAAATATCTAGTCCCCGAAAAAAAATCAAAACGGTGGAATAACTTTAAAGTCGGTGTGAACCTTTCTTTGGATGTCTATTGTGGATAAATGGCAAGGCCTATCAAAAAACTGATTACACCAGCAGCTACGGATTTAGCGACATCCACAAGTTTGGTCCTGCTACTTGTAGTCATATCTCCATCGGCTATATCTTAGATAAAGCTTGATGTTTAGATTTTAGGTAAATTTTGCACATTTTAGACATATTTATTAATTTTCTGACACACTTATGGGACAGCTATAATCATAAAATTTGGCAGACATTTTGGTAGATTCAATTTCCATAAGCGTGCTAAATTTTATGATTCTAGATACCCTATAATTATGGATAAACTAAAATAATGTGTGAAAAATACAACACAATACTGGTAAATTTAAATCATTACGTTTAAAACAAGGCTGAAATTACATTAATTTATATCCACTTACAAATAAAACTCACTGGGGGTTTGGGACGGAGCCCTCAACAAGCAACGCGAGTTCATTTTTTAAAATGCATCTAAGTTTTTTTAATTGTATTTATTGTCAAACATCAAATAATTCAAGTAGGACTATTTATACTTGTTTATTATTTCCAATCTAAAGTAAAACTTGTGAAAAAATTATTTTCATTCTAAATACTGGTTACATCCACGGAAGATGTTCTTATTATATATATATTATATATATTGTATATAATATATATAATATATAATATATTGTATATAATATATATAATATATATATATTACCCATTATTCCCATAATTCAAATATTCACCAACTTTTAATAATACTAATAAAATGTGAGTGTGTTTGCCTGTCATGAGCATTGCGTGATATATACTTCTACTTTAACCCTAAACATCCACTAAGAGAGGATAAAAAGTCAATGGGTAGAAAAATTTTACATTTTTTTATATAAGAGACAAGACATTATTTATAAGTACAGAAATATAAAATCCGAAAATACACAAGTAGGGAACGGGTATTGGCCCAGATGAGACTAAATCTTGAAGTATTAAGTCACAGATAATATTTAACGTCCCTCAAGAAGGGAATAATAAACTCAAAGTATAACAAGTAAATATGGCAAAATTATTCAATTGAAGATTATGCTAAATTTTCCCTAGTAGAAAAGCTCAGCAGGTATTATATCAATACTCAAAGTCCTAGCTTTAAATTTACAACAAATAAGTGCCAGCGTCACCTAGTTGCCAAGAAATTAAAGTACAGGTAAACGTTATATAATGCCATCTAGTGGCCTAACTACAAGTTAAATTAAAATCGAGTATAAGACTAGCGCCCTGGATACAAAGCTACTAAACAAGGCCTTTAAACAATTAAACAACGCCATCTTGTGACAAACAAACGAGCTATATTTTAATTTATAAAAGTGACCTCAAAGGAAATAAACACGATGGTAAGACTAAGAGTCCATCGTATTTTTTGATATCACAATTTAGTTAATATTTAAGTAGAAGATACAATTTTGGAAAATATGTAAAAATAAGTTTTAAGCCGAAAGAGAATTTTGAATAAATGCAGAACAAATCTGCCGTAGATAGCGTTTCTTACCTACGCTGAAGCCAGTGGTATAGTGAGCCAAAATACAGATGAAACATATCAATATATAGTCCAAGAAAATCACCACGTGATCCTTGGAATGGATTGATAGGAACGCAAAGGAGGGTAGAGAGGGATAAGAAAGGGCGAACATGGTGCACTCCTTGACCCGATGGAAGGCCTGGTGCGGGTCTAGATGATTCTAGTTGAAGGCACTGGAATGTTCTACCCTTTTCTACACGAGTCTTGGGGCTTCGTTGCGCAGAAACAGTGATGTCATATGTCATGACCTGCAACGCTGAGCTCTGGGATTCTCGTCAGTTAAACGGGATGAGACGACTGAATTATATCTATTTCTAATGATCTCCATTCAAACATTTTTAAATATGCTCCATAAATTTAAAAAAAGTCTGATTTGTATACATTTTCATTATATTCACTAAATGCTAAATTATATCCATTCTGATTGGTCTCCATTCATACAGTTTTCAACTAAATGACCTTAACAAAACTCCTGATTTGTATCCACTTTAATTATTAGCGTTATATCCACAAAATCATGAACTGTATCCATTCCGAATGGTTTCCATTCAGACATTTTCTTAAACAAGCACCATCAAGCACCACCATCCAATATAATTATTTGCGTCTTATCCACAAAATACTGAATTGTATCCATTCTGATTTCTATCAATTTAATCGCGGTGCCACACGTCTGATAGATGGCAGCAGCAGAGTCTACTTAACTCACTAAATGTTTACTAGAGCGCACTACTATCACAATTTTAATACAAAAAATATATAAATTTCAACTTATTGGTTTGTGGTTTTTCTTTTAAATGAATAATAAAAGGGTACTTTACAAATAAGTGCTTTTTTAAATAATTATGATTTAATTTAAAATTTATAGATGGAGTATCATTTACTAAAATAAGTTAATTTGAGGGTAAATTACCGATGCCAGTCTTAGGACTGAGTGTCTGACTGACAATGTGCATCAATATTTACAACGAGACCGTACACGGTCTTTGTTGGCATAATTATTTTTATCAGTCCCAGCATGCCCTACAACTAATTACAACTATTGTAAAACCTATTTTTATTCAACTATGACAACCTGGACACGTGAATCGAAACCCGAACCTTTGGCTTTGCACACCAATGCTGTACCACTGAGGTGCATAAGCTTGGCCCCATCCATGAAAGCACTAACGACTGGACCTAATGCAATCATTAGTGCTACGTCAGAGTTGCTAAGTAAACAACATAATGCTGTTAGTGATACATTTTTGAGGAAGTTATAAGTCAAAACCATTGGGGGAGGCCAATTTGACGTCAACCTGGCCCCGACCATCATCTTACGGTGCAACACTAACGACAAAACCTAATGCAATCAGTGCCATGTTAGTGATAAATTTTTGTAGAAGCTTTATGCGAAAATCAGTGGTTGGGGTGAAGTTGACGTCAACCTAGTCCCGCCCACCATCTTATGTTTTAGAACTAACAACAAAACTAAATTCAATCGTTAGTGCTACGTTAGTGCTGATCAATGGACACAAATAGTTCGTTAGAGTTACATTTTCATGGGAGTTATAAGTCAAAATCAGTTTTCAGGGCCAATTTGACTTCAACCTGGCCCAGCGCACCTTCTTCCAGTGCAACACTAACGACCAATTCTAATGCAATCATTAGTGATACGTTGCCGCTCATTTGACAAGAAAAATTGTAAGTACAAAAATTATGGTTAAGTTACAGTCCATAACAATGTTTTAGGTTTGCACTATCGACAGGTTTACACTAGATGCAAACCGCATTACACACATTTAAAATATTATTACCAGGTTTTCTCAACTGACATGAGTGAAAGCAATCATATTCTTATATAATATTAAAGGTATTAATACACTGATAAGACTTTACTTATTACATTTAAAATAAAATCTACGATACAAATTAATCAACATCTATAATGATTACTAAACAGTTTTGAGATTTAAAGAGTGTAGTAAAAAGTAAATGAAAATTTCTGAAAAGTACTGTCTTTTAGCTATTGTTCTACGTTTCCATTGATATCATTACTTTTTATTTTAATTAAATAATTAAAAAGTGAAACCTATGTGGATTATTATAGCTATGTTAAAGTATTATAAAACTAGCTACCCATCACACCCGCTTCAGTGGTTGCATGGTCTAACACAACGCTCTTGCAGTAGACTGAACTGCCAATGACGGGGAGATCAAGGTTTTGATTAAATAATATATTTGGATAAGGATTCATATCATGATACGGATATAATCACTTTTTGTTCACATTAGTGAGAACGTTCAATATGTATAGTATTTTTTTTATGTAATACCAATAGTTTTTGCAGCGCACGCGGAGAAAGCATATTTTTAGGCAATTTTTATACCTTGTGTAAAACTATCGACATTTTTATGAGGAATATATTAAATTTTCAAAATAAAATATAGCCTATGTTACTCGCGTATAATGTAGCTTTATATTGGTGAAAATATTTTTAAATTGGTCCAGTAGTTTTTGAGTTTATCCATTACAAACAAAAAAACAAAAAACAAATCTTTCCTCTTTATAATATTAGTGTAGCTTATGAGTGAGATAGGTCACTTTACTTCCCATCTTTAATTTATAACTATTAGAACTTGAAAGTTTATCCGGGAATAAAAGAAGAATGAGCATCATTCTAAAGTCTGGCATACACTTTGTATATTAATTTATTTTAGTAAATGCTTAACCATATACCAATTTAAACTAAATCATAATTATTGTTAAATTAACTATTTTTTTAAAAAAATACCCATATATTATTCTTTTGAAAGAAAAAACAATATTTAAAATTTACCTTTTTTTATATTAACATAGTGATAGTGCTGCTCTCTAGTAAACACTTAGTGAGTTAAGTAGATTCTCTGCTGCTGCTGCTGCCATCTACCAGACGTGTGGCCAGTGGGGGATTAAAATACCTGAGACTCCTAGGCCACAGACAAAGAACCCTAGGCCCAATTAGCTCTGCACCCCCCACAAAAAAAAATTAAGTCTTATCTTATGTTTTGGTCCCTGTACTCCTTTCGGTGTTCCAGTATGTGCTGGAAACCACTGGAACGTTATTCAGCCGACATGTTTCTGTACTAGAAACAACGTACCATATTAATAGATCTGAAATTAAAATTAAAGACTTGCTGAAAAATGAAGGTTGAAACAAGCCTAAAATTAAGAAAAAAGAGGAATGGAATCCATAGAACAAAATATATAGATAAAGCAGCAATATAACTATCAACATCAGATAAGACTTAGATAATCATCAAACTAAATTAAACCTTTATGGAAACTTCTTGAACTCTAGAACGATACAATTCAAACCACTCGTCCATTTCGTATAACTTATTTTAAATATTAGTTTTAAATTGTCCCAAAGTTTAACTTCTTTCATAACTAGTTCGTTACTGTTATAATTGTTTGACTTTTATTCTCATTTTAATCAAGTGGTCAATTAAGAGTGTATTATGTCATGTTATCAGTTTGTACCTATTCGACTCGTATTACAGCACTCGTTGTAAATGTAAATAGTTAATACCAAAGTATGCTAACGTCCTGTAAGGGTTAAACATAATGCCAATTATACGTAATAGTTCATTTATCAATTATCTAATTTGAACCATACCTTGATAAATTATAAAAGATAAAATCTAATTCTTGACATGTATTATAATAAGAATAAGTTAACATCTGTCAAACTGATTAGAAAATTAGTTGAAGTATTTATGTAATGTAGAAATATGTAAGTTTTATCTGTGTTTGTGTCCCATTACTCCATTTTGACATCCAGCACTGGAATAAGTCTGGATTAGTTCATTCCAACATGTTTCGATAATATGGTACCTCCTAATAGCTCCTAATAATAATGAGTTAGCAACATATCGTGTTTTTCCCAACGACATAATATCCATAATTATGATACTATATAAGTGATCTGGTGGTCTGGGGGTAAGGTGTCGGACTTCTGTGCTGGGGGTCCGGGGTCAATCCTCGTTTTCAGCACAGATTTATTTAATGGACAAACCCTTCCTTCGCCTCTGACAAGACGTGTATTAATCATAACTCGTGAGTGTGGGGAATGCCAGGCCTCCACTCGTGGTTCGGATTCCACGTTAAACTGTAGGTCCTCCATTTCATCTCACAATCACCCTACCATTACTCATTAGCGTGAGTGCGTATAACCCGAACGGGTAGTAAGATGTGGGGCTATAAATAATAATAAATATGGTACCATAGTACCGAAACTCGTCGGAATGAAGTAATCCAGACACTTTTTCCAGTGCTGGACGTCAAAATGCAGTAATGGGACACAAACACAGATAAAACTTACATATTTCTACATTACATAGATACTTCAACTAATTTTTCTAATCATCGGCAGATGTTAACTTAATTTTTATTATTTATTTCAAAACAAATCTGGACTTAAAAACAGTGTTCATATCACGTTATATTGTGTATTATATTCTTTATATTAATATCTCGATGTGTCCACTTATGTTTTAAGAATATTCATCAACTCGTTTGAGCATTATAATTTTAGTTGATGATGCATTATAATTTTATCTAATTGTTCATATCATACTTTTTATTTATTAAAATTTTATTTAAATTGTACATTTTAGTGCTTGTCAATTTCACGAAATACATTAATCACTTTATTAACTGCTTAATTTATAAATTAATTTTTATAATTCTCCATATCAACTTATCTAAGTCTTAACTCTCATTGCTACTTGTTATCTACATTTAATCATAAAATCTCAAATATTAACTTTATCGTCATATTTTTTTCATCTTGTTTTCTATGTTTATGTATTGTAACCCTTAATATATCATTTATTTACCTCACTTATTATAAAATAAATGTATTAATTTGTTAACACATAGCTAGGTGACCATGCGGTCTAGGGGTAAGGTGTCCGACCTCTGTGCTGGAGGTCCGGGGTTCAATCCTCGGTCCCGGCACAGATTTATCTGATTAACAAACCCCTCCTTCACCTCTGACATGACGTGTATTAATCATAACATGTGAATGTGGGGAATCCCAGGCCTCCACCGTGGTTCGGATCCCACGTTAATCTGTAGGTCCTCCATTTCATCTCACAATCACCCTACCATTACTCATTAGTGTAAGCACGTATTACCCGAACGGGTAGTAATACGCGGTGCTATAAATATGGTACCATAGTACCGAAACTTGTCGGAATGAAGTAATCCAGACACTTTTTCCAGTGCTGGATGTCAAAATGGAGTATTGGGACACAAACAGAGACAAGACGCAGATAATTTTACAATACATAAATACATCTACTAATTTTCTAATCATTGGCAGATGTTAACTTAATTTTTATTTATTTCAAAACAAATCTGGACTAAAGAACAGTGTTCATTAAACGTTATATTATGTATTATATTCTTTGTATTAATATTTTAATGTGTCAACTTATGTTTTAAGAATATTCATCAACTCGTTTGAGCATTATATATTTAGTTGATGATGCATTATAATTTTATCTAATTGTTCATATCATACACTATTATGTTTCTTTATTAAAATTTTATTTAAATTGAACATTTTAGTGCTTGTAAATTTCACGTAATACATTAACCACTTTATGAACTGCTTAGTTTATAAATTGATTTTATAATTCTCCATATCAACTTATCTAAGTCTTAACTTTCATTGTTATTTGTTATCTACATTTAATCATAAAATCTCAAATATTAACTTTATCGTCATATTGTTTTCATCTTGTTTTCTATGTTTATGTATTGGAACCCTTAATATATCATTTAGTTAAATAAATTATTATAGAATAAATGTATTAATTTGTTAATATTATTAATTTGTAAACACATAACTTGCCTGCTTGATGAGTTGCTATTCACACAAAACATCAAGTTACTATTATGTTTAAAATTCAAAGTTTTCTTTCTTAATTATTTAATCTTAAATTATTCCTTACCAAGAAAAATCTCGAATATTATTAAAATTAGATTTAAATATATAAATCAGGTTAAGCGAACATTAAACTTACTAGATTAACCATGCTTTTAGAGTGATAATCTTCAGACGAATATTCGTGTTGGTTTTTCTGGATAAGGGCACCATTGCTTCAGCCATTGCTTACTGTCAAGCACAACTTCAACAGAAGAAGAGTGGTGACCTGGCGGTCTAGGGGTAAGGTGTCGGACTTCTATGCTGGCGGCCGGGGTTCAATCCTCGGTACCGGCAAAGATTTATCTGATTACCAAACCCTTCCTTCACCTCTGACAAGACATCTTGTGAATGTGGGGAATGCCAGGCCCCCACCGTGGTTCGGATTCCATGTTAAGCTGTAGGTCCTTCATTTCATCTCACAATCACCCTACCATTACACACTAGCGTAAGTGCGTATAACCCGAACCGGTAGTAAGACGCGGTGCTAATAATAATAATAATAATAATAATAATAACAGAAGAAGAGAGTTGCCACTTTTTTTTTTGCAAATTTAAAAGAGGAGTAATTCAAATATCTAGACTTATTCAAGACAAAATATAGATTAGTTGAGAGAACATTTAGGAAAGAACATTTGTTTAGTGCAGCGGTGGTCGTTTGATTGGTTACTTTCACACATTAAGGCCTCATAATTGAAAGGCATTAAGGTTGGTATGTAGAAAACGCAAGAAAAGGGCAGTATTATTCCAGTTGGTAGATAAATACTTTTTTAAACTAAATTAAACAAAATATTTCTCCAGTAGAAACAGAGAGTTTATTCTTATTCCCAGGGTGACTTAAACAGTTGTTGAATATCTCTTGATGGTGTCCTGGAATTTAATGATAAGTTTTTCTTTACATTTAAAAAGTTTCTCGTCTAATGGCGCTATACTCATGACAGATATTCAACCAATGATGAGATCACCATGTGAATAAAGTTATATTATATGTCTCTATTGGAGAACTATTTTATTTATTTTACCCAAAATATTTTTCTATAAAACACTGCCGATAATTCTCTCCACCAAACGTTAATCAAGGAGCTATAAATATCTTTTCCACCATTGTAAAAATTGTAGGTAACCTAAATAATTGCTATTCTAAAGCAACCTTTGAGCAGAAAATGTACCATTGGTACATAACAATGAGTTTGTATTAACGATATCAAGGTCACTCAACTCTTGTTACAGATGCTACAGATGAAACAAGAGATTTATATATACATAAATTACAAATAAATATTTGCAATAAAAAATACTAGCCATTAATAAAACAAATTAGAGTTGAATCAAAAAATATATAAATTCTAAGAATAAGATGTTCGAGTCCTCGATTCCTTGAATCACTCAAATTCCATTGTAATCGGGAGATTCAAGATTCGTAAAATCTCATAAAGTATATCGAATACAATTTGTTATAAAGACCTTGACTTGAAACAACAATTTTAAGCAATTATTGTTAGAAATAAATATTATATTGACTTGTCTAGATGGAGAGGCGGTAAACTTGAAAAGTTAAAAAAAATTGTATTAATATAATTTAATTAAACTAAAATGTTCTCTTTGTTGTTTATGACGTAGTAAAAATGACAAACAAAATTTAATTTGTCAGTGACACCAAGCCTTAAACAACATTTTTCACATTATTTTTACATATTTTCATTTGAAATTAAATTGTGCGTTTTTAAAGATTAAAAGATTCAAATTTGGATTCGATATTCGAAAGAAGATTTAAGAATTGGATTCGAGAAATATAGGATCCAACCCATCTATATTAAAGCCAGACACAAAATGAGATAAAATAAAACTATTCAGATATTAATAAAGGAGTGTTAATTTTATTCATGGTAAGAAATGAAGTAATTTGATCATTATTGACTATTGGATCATTTATAAATTAAATACATGTTTATTTAAAGTAAAGTTGTTATAATCATTGTATACATATCAAACGATAAACTTACTGAGCTAGTAACAAACCTACACTTTTATTAATTTGAATTAACAGAGGCCAATAAAAAAATAGTGGGTGGGACTTCTTATCACAATGGATCTATAGTGATTAGAAATCAAATACTCAACAATTACAACTCATAATTGATTTTTTTAAATTCAAATGTTTTAATATAATTTTGGTTGACTTACGGCCGTAAAAGAAGGGGCACGCTCTCTGAGCCTAGCTTCGTGGAAACCGGTTGATTGACTTTCTAGGGAAAACATGTTTGAAATTAGCTGTTTTTTATTGTATCTTGATGGCACGTAGCGTTCCCCGTGAGGAATGACTCAAGCTCTCGCAATGAGGGCAGCCATTTTAACCTGGAAGCTGTGTGTGTGTGTGTGGTGTATATTTATCTGTGTCTTCGAGGCACAAGGAAATTGAACAAAATTGTCACGAACCCTTTCTTATCATTGGAAAAGGAAGGGGTGGATTAATTGTTGTATTCTGTGCATGAGGCCAAATCTTAACGACAGTTGTCAGCTGTTTGGAAGCAACCATTTTGGGTGGTAAAGTTGAGATTATCTATTCCATGGTCCGGCAAGTTTTGAATCTGCCGTCAGTAGTTTGAAGGGTGGCCACCGGGACGCTGCTATTACCAGTACAAAGGCGTCAATGTTGTTTACATTTGCAGCAGAGTGTTTTGGTTGTATAGCCTTGATTTGTCTTGTATTCAGACTGTATATTATTAGCCTTTGATTGTGTTTTCCAAGAAACCAATAGTTGTGAAAAGTTGTGTTGTATTTCCTGTTTGAAATTTTACTCTACCTTGTATGAGATAGCGATAAATATCCAGGACTATATGGTAAGTCTGGGGGATATACGTAAAGGGTAGAGGGGTCGTAGGAGTCGAGTTATGTGGTTCGCTACTTGTCAATTCCGAAGGGTGCCGGACTAAAGTGTTTCAAATGAATACACATCTAAAAATAGGTTTGGTTGAATCAAGATGTCCAAAATAATTGTTCAATTTTATTTTTTGTTTTTAAATCAGTGAACATATTCAAAATTATAATATTTAATGTATTAAATTGAAATGAATACGATTTTCATCTAATTCAACACACACAAAATATTGACTTGTGTGGCCTATAGTGGTTTCCTACCATTTGCCAAATATTTAGTCAGTTCAAAAGTCGTCCGACAATTCGGGGCCTTAACTAGTCATTTTACCATTGAACAAATATATATTCCATTCACGGTAGGAATTACTCTCTGAAAGATCTTTTTTCCTACCAATATCCCACTATATAGTAGATTTATAGTAGGGAAAAAGGCCTTTCAGAAGTCAATTCCTACGGTGAATGGAATATATGACTTCTGCTTCATAGTAAGCTGTTTCCAATTATGGCCTCGCTTCTGAGCTACTGTACAGTTACAGATTCTTAAAGAAATCTGTATTTAAACACCATATCACTAAATATGTCGACCACTGTGGCATTCCCCGTGTTCTTCAAAATCTCTGAGATGGTCTCGTGGTGATGATTCAAACATGTTGTCTGCCGTTGTATTTTTTCTTGTACTCTCCCTGAGGGTCGAACTCGGCCTCCAGCTGTTTCCATAGCTCTGGTTTGTTGTCGATCAAGAAGTGGATAACTTTGTCGGAGCCTTCCTTCTGTTTCTCGCTGCACTTGGAACAGTCAGTGTGGAGGGCGTCAGGCAGGTTGGCTGAAAGAATACAAGCAATCGGTCACAAAACTTATAAATACCGTCTCTACGATAAAATGGTTGGTAGGATCACTCTGATTGAATCACAAATTGTATGTACATTAATTTATGGTATCATTCTCCTATTTAAGGTTGGGTTATTAGTTTTATTATAATATATTATTATTATTATCATTACTCCAATTAATACATAATTGTTATATAAATTGATTTGTAAGAGACTAGTGGGAAGACCTAAACAAATATTGGAGGTTAATATTAGAATGGACCTGAAAGATATAGGGTGTAATGAGGTGGACTAGATAGATCTATCTTAAGATAGGGATAAGTGGGGTAATGAGGTAGAATGGACATAAATAGCTCAAGATAGCATACTTTTGTAAGTCAGACTAAGAACTCTAGAGTTTATGAGGCCATAAAGTAAGCCATAAAGTAAGTATCTAATACAGAAATATCTTTCTGACAAAATGAGGCAAAGTTTACCACTTTTACTTTTAGCCAAAGATCAAAATTAATAGAGTGTTTTTTTATTATTATTTAACTAATAAAATATAATGAACACTTAATTAATACATAAAACAAAAATTATTTATTTAATACTGTTTTTAAGAGCAAATTTTCACAACGAAGCATATTTTATTTTTAGCAATCAATGTGTACTATATAATATAAATATGCCAAAAAAATTCACCAACTGATATGTTTTACCCTAATAATTAGTTATCTGGTGCTCAGTAATTAATCCTCTACTTTTTTATTTCTCTCCTCTCCCAATCAGATGGACCTTAGGGAACGATGGGTGTCTCCTTTCTTTACCCAATAGTCACACCACCTTACTATAGATCTTTAGCGGTCAGATATGAAACTAATATTTAAATGCATCAGTGTTGGATTGTCCTTAAGATGCAAAGTCGCGTGACCCCCAATCACCCCAACCGCTACCCACTTATAATAAGCTCTGCCCAAACACCCGAGTACAGAGTAGACAATCCCTCGCGGTAGCATGGCCGACTCTCATATCGGTGTCACACGGTATAAGGCGTCACACTCACACGGGAAGTAGAGGTCTCGAATCTCGTATGGGCATAGCAAAGTTGGGTTTTTTTCCCATAAATATTTTCCCACATCTCTCATTCCATGCAAACTAAGGTAAATAATCCAAAATATTCTACCTTCCTCAGCTCTACTCTCTCAGCATAAACACATCCGCGGATAGTCTGGATACATAAAATCCAATTACGTAGGAAGTAACTTATCTTATAACGATATAAGGTTACTAGATCCACTTTTTCTTATTCATCCCGGCAAAGATTTATCTGATTGCCAAACCCTTACTTCACCTCTGACAAGACGTGTATTAATCACAACTTTTGAATGTGTGGAACTCCAGACCTCCACCGTGGTTCGGATTCCACGTTAAACTGTAGGTCCTTCATTTCATCTCACAATCACCCTACCATTACACATTAGCGTAAGTGTGTATAAACCGAACGGGTAGTAAGACGCGGTGCTAATAATAATAATAATAATAATAATAATAATAATAATAATAATAATAATTCTTATTCATACATCAATTCATATGGTCTGCAGAAGTAATTTTTAAAATATAGATATTCTAAATAACTATAAAAAAAAATATTATCCATTTCAGCCATAAAAATATAAGTGTGAATTCTCTAAAAGCACCCTCTTTTTGAAAACTGGACTGTACTAGTACGAATGTGTACCAAGAGCATAAATTGAGAGTTTTCGAGAACAAAGTTCTGAGAAAGATATTTGGTCCTAAGAGGGATGAACAAATAGGAGAATGGAGAAAGTTACATAAAGAAGAACTTCATGGCATGTATACAGCCCCAACAACTATATACTCTTCCCGATTTTGAGGATTTTTTTACAGCGTCTTACTACCTATTCAGGTTAAACACATTTATAATAATTACTCTAATAGGGTGGGGATGAGAAAGGAAGCATTTTAAAGGTAATCTACCTGTATTTGCATGGAAAGAGAGTGGGAAACCAATAGGAAAAATCACCCTAAGTATATCCGACCGGAATTCAAACCCCGATCTCACCGTCTTCAGCAGGCCAGTCCAACCGAAGAGTAACTCCTTAGACCGTTTGGACACTGAAGCGGCTCACAAATATATATATCAAACTTTTTAGTTGGGAAACTTGAAGATAAGAGAGCCCTTGGTAATGAATTTTCTTCACATGTTGGTATCAACAGTTGTTGAATATATGTCATGAGCATGTTGACATTATTTAACAAACATTTTAAATTAAAAGAAAGATTATTATTATTATTATTATTTAGAACTGCGTCTTACTACCCATTCGGGTTATACGCTTAAGTACTAATCACGATAATGTTCTAGGAATTGGGAAGGTTGCATTTTAGAGAAAGTGAACTCGAATTTGTGTGGAGGGAAAGGGGGAAACAATTTAGGAAAAACAGCCCCCGGTTCACCTAACCGAGATTTGAATCTCGGTTCCCCCATCCTCGGCAGTCTAGCTCAACACAAAATAAGCGCGTTTGCTAACTACGTCACCGAATAGAGAAAATGAAGAAAAAAAGTGGTCATTATATTCCAGAACACCCTTTAAGGATAGCGAAGAAATTTTTATGTCACCATGTGAAGATAATTAAATTATATGTTTGTACTGATACAAAGTTTTTTTATATAGGCCAAAAAAAGTTTTACCCTAAAACAACTGCAACAAAAACACAAGTTCCTTCTCGCGTCCTCTTTCATCCCACTTTAAGGCCAGTGAGTTAGGGCAATTACATTTCAACAACGTTGAGAGCTTCCCCTCAACAATAACCCACAACAATAAATATAAGTTCTCGTGGAAAATTCAGAAAGCGGAAGACGATATCGTTGTTGGTAAATGTTTATCTTCCGGAAGTATGCTTCATGGAACACCTTGATGAGTGGAGATTTATATATCATCCACGGTACGTCCTAAATGATGACTATCAAAACAACATTAGCCACTTAATGGATAGCATCTTGAGAATCAAAGGTACGTCAAGCTTTAATTTGATGTGTTCCAAACCACGTGATATAACCAAGAACACAAAGGTGGTGTGCCTTGAGTAGTGGTTCATATATTCTCTTTGAGGCGAGTGACCCTTTTCATTTGCCGTGGAAATGCAGAGCCATGGGAACAGACGGTTATCTTCAAGAATGTTTATTGTTTTGCACTTTTATTTTCGGAAACGGTTTGTTCATGAATAGAAGGATGTTGATTAGTTTATATTTTTTATATTCACACCTCCTCTATAATTTTTAAATTTTTCAATAGAATACTGACGGCTGCATAACAAAAAAAAAAGTAGCAATTAATAAACATTAATACATTATCTTAGAAGGGGTGTTGAAAATATTAACATAAAAATTTCCCTCATTCTCGAGAAAACTGATATTTCCAAACGTATGATTTTTCTGCAAGACCTGTCCGGTAGCTAGCGCCATCTACTGTTTCCGTGATCCATCTGTTCTTGTTGGCGTGGAAGGATACTTTGGTCGGTTGTGAAGCCACGCCACACCTTTCACCCTCCCGCCCACCATCCCTCAAAATAGGTTTTAGACTTCTTCTTGACAGGGCTGAGGGCCTTAAGGGGTCAACCATAAACCATGTAATGCTGTTGTAGAATAGAGAGGTGGAGCTCTAATCTATACAATATATATTGTCATATGGGTTAAGAAGGCTGTACCATGAAAAAATTCGGGAAATTGAATGATCATGAAACTCACGCGGGAAAATTATTTCACAGTTTTTTTTGGGGGGGGGGGGATTAATATTTTAAGATACAATTAAGGACTGTCTATCAATGTGATGTTTTTATACGTATTTAATTCTCATTAACAATATTATTTATTTACGAAAGTTAAATTAACCTTAGCTCCCTTTAAATTAGACGGATACCTAAAATTTAGGTATTGTTTATCTTACATCTATAATTCCTAGTAAGTAAAATATTAATCTTAATTAATTAAAAACCCTACTAGGCTACTTGATGGTAATATCTATCTTTGGATAGATTTAAGTAAGGAAAACGTATGTTAGGTGAAAAATCAATGATAAAAGTGTCTTTAAAATATCAAATAATTCACGAATTACACCTTCGCCAGACTTATTTTACATCAAGACACGTTTATTTACATTATTGTTACTATTTGGAATGGAATACATTTGCTTTTGTACTTTAGATGATAATTGTTGGGTAGCCCAGTATTTTTCAAGACCAACACTGGCTCAGTTGAGAAATGATTTTGGTATTCTTATGAACAAGACTGTGGCTCAATTTTATTTGTTTAGATCAGCTTGAATATTTTGATGTTTTACTGTGTAAGTAGTTATTAAGATTCATGCCATGAATTTTGTATCCAATAATTTTTTTGGACAATCTTACCCAAAGTACTAGATAATAATCGAGCCAGGGACCCTTAGGTTCGTAGTCAAGTGCTCTCCCCACTATACCGTGGGGCCAGTCAGTTTTAAACGTATACATGCACGTATCAGATTGTTGTACCACGTTGTAAGGGCCAGGTTCATAGATTGATTACGCCTCATGTACGGTGCTATTCTAAATTTAGGACGACATCTAGACCAGAATGGAATGTGCCAGTTTCATACGCGAGACTGGCCTATTTCATTCGAGCTTAAGTGGGTGCCATCTTGTATCTTGGCACAGTAACATTGGCAGCATAATGGCACAAATAAAATGATTGAAAATTAGTGTTATGGTCGTCATGGTTTTGTTTTCATCAGTTCCTGAATATTGGATTTGATGTTTGACAGAGCATAGCTCAGATCACTTTTTACTTCAAGTAAATAACACTTTAAGTTTTATGAAAATCAAGAATAAAGAATTGAACACCCGGTGGTGTTGCACGTGTGCCACAATGGTAGCTGTGGTGAAGGGTTGATATGAGAATTGAACATCCGGTGGTGTTGCATGTGGCCACAATGGTAGCTGTGGTGAGGGGTTGATATGAGAATTGAACATCCGGTGGTGTTGCACGTGGCCGCAATGGTAGCTGTGATGAAGGGTTGATATGAGAATTGAACATCCGGTGGTGTTGCACGTGGCCACAATGGTAGCTTTGGTGAAGGGTTGATATGAGAATTGAACATCCGGTGGTGTTGCACGTGGCCACAATGGTAGCTGTGGTGAGGGGTTGATATGAGAATTGAACATCCGGTGGTGTTGCACGTGGCCACAATGGTAGCTGTGGTGAAGGGTTGATATGAGAATTGAACATCCGGTGGTGTTGCATGTGGCCACAATGGTAGCTGTGGTGAAGGGTTGATATGAGAATTGAACATCCGGCGGTGTTGCACGTGGCCACAATGGTAGCTGTGGTGAAGGTTTGATATGAGAATTGGGGGGCGAGTCCGAGGCTTGCGGGCTTGAAAATAAACACGAGTATGCGCACGGGCGTCTTAGTTTTGGCTGGTAAATTAATTGATAAATTACCATTACCAGTGGGCAGTGTTTCCAATACCATAAGAAAAAATTATCTTACCTACTTCGAGAAAGGGATTACTAAAAATATGTCCACAATTGTATTATTGAATGATTTTTAATGTTATTTTTTAATGGTTCCACGCCCTCATTTGGAAGTGGTTCAAGCCCCACAACCACCTCATCCACTCTCAACCACTAAGATAGAAAATATCAACTCAATACCCGCACCGATAGGCACGCAGACTAGGCCGTCAGGTTATTTTTATTTTGTTTACCAATGATGGTCAGGACATAAGCAGCAGGAACATGGACATTGGATATAAGAAAGACCAGGATAGAGGAGGCCATAGGAATGAAGTTTGTGAGGAGCATGTTAGCTGTTACGAGGAGTAACAAGAGTAAGAATGAAGTTATTCGAGAAAGAGTAGGTGTACAGGAAGTACATGAGGTAGTAGAGGAAGCAAGACTGAGATGGTATGGGCATGTAATGAGGATGTTGGAGTACATGAGGTAGTAGAGGAAGCAAGACTGAGATGGTATGGACATGTAATGAGGATGTTGGAGTACATGAGATAGTAAAGGAAGCAAGACTGAGATGGTATGGACATGTAATGAGGATGTTGGAGTACACAAGATAGTAAAGGAAGCAAGACTGAGATGGTATGGACATGTAATGAGGATGTTGGAGTACACAAGATAGTAGAGGGAGCGAGACTGAGATGGTGTGGGCATGTAATGAGGATGTTGGAGTACACAAGATAGTAGAGGAAGCAAGACTGAGATGGTGTGGGCATGTAATGAGGATGTTGGAGTACACAAGATAGTAGAGGGAGCGAGACTGAGATGGTGTGGGCATGTAATGAGGATGGAGGCGGTAAAGATTCCAAAGAAAACGGTTGATATGAACTATGTAGGAACAAGATTGCAAATACGGCCAAGAAAGAGATGAAGGATCAGAAAACAGAAGTCTACAAGTGAGAGGAGAAGAATGAAAGCGATTAAAGGAGTAATAGTGGGGGATGAGTATTAGTTACAGAGTAGTACGATGAGCAATCCTCCTCTTCTTTAATCGATTCTTCTTGCCCCTAATCAGCTGTTACAAGTGATGGCTTTACATCAGAGAGATCTATCCCCTTTGAAATCTACGCGTTTGCTGAGATTAGCCTTGGTTCGGAAGTGAAATTTAAACTACAACCAAGTATTTCTAATAATGTTCATGTTTAATTGGTAAGGAGTGATAATAATTGATAGTATGGTTGTATCTTCTTGGCTGTTATTTTTATTCACTTCTTATTTTATATGCGTTTTAGTTTCTCTTCTATGACAACGACATATTTCGGTAATTTTTCACCAACTTTAAAGATGATTGATTTTTATTTCATATGGAATACATATAAAACCGTAAGATTGTACAATTTTTCTAATAGTATGAAGTAAAATCAATCATCATTAATACAAATAAGACATGAAGTTGGTGAAAAATCACCGAAATATGTCGTCGTCATAGAAGAAAAACTAAAACTTATATAAAATAAGGAGAAGGAAATAAAAAAAAAACATAATCAAGAAGATATAACCTAAGTTTCAATTACAACAAAGTAATTCAAATACTCGTGCATTGAATTATTGTTATTAGTTTTGTTCCATTCATTCGCTGCTGAGCTGTCTGTGGCTTGCAGCACACTCTGTGGCGCTGTTTCGAAACACCGGCTAGTCTGGCGCGGCCAGTATAAGTGAAATGTGTCACGCCTTGTTAGGTAACCGCTTGCTACTCGGAAGATATCGCGCTTATGTCATCTCACATACTCGTTGGTCTACATCGAGTCTTGTTGCGTCACTTGTCTTTGTTGTCTTATAAGCGATGAGATTCGCTTTCAATATTATTATGATTAACGATCAAATTGAGGTAGATATAAAAACAATTATCTTACAAATAGTACATTACTGTTTATTAAATTAAGTATACATCATCTCAGTTTCAGAAGTAAAAATATAGGCCTATGGGGCTATATGTTAATAACCATATTTATATATAAATACATCCTTGCATAAATACAAATTTATATATGTATATATATATATATATATATATATAAATACAAATGTTTATATATATATATATATTTTTATATATTATATATATTTTTATATATTATATATATTTATAAATTATATATTATATATTTGTATGTACCTATATAAATATTTTATATTTATATATAAATAAATATTTATATATCTATATAAATAAATATTTATCTATATTTGTAAATATGTATGTATATAAATATGTGTATAGTATATTTATTTATAGATGGTTCCCTATGTCTTACTACCCGTTCGTACTGTTATTATTTAATCAAATAAATTGGCAAGGGATAAGGAAGGTAAGATTTAGAGGATCTAGTACCCTCATTTGCTAGAAGAAAAATGGAAACATTTGAGGAATAAACAAATGAAGTAGTTTTAGAATTGAATATGAAAGCGTGGTGGACAACATAAAACGACATTATTTTATTTGATCTTTCAACTTTTTGTAACCTTTTAAAATAAATAACATTTTTCAAGCAATACATAATATATATTTTTTTAACATTTTAAAATCAAATAATCACTATGTAAGTAAATGTTTGAGTATATTTCTTACTTTCAACGGAATGACTAAATATTGTTATTTTATTAATCCAACCGCAATCATTTTGTATTGAATCAATAAATTTACTAGTCTCCTTTAAGTTTTACTATAAAAATAATACTATTTTTGATCTTAGTTTGATTGCTGTAAATTATCAATAAATCCTTTAATAAGCCCGGCTGTAAATCAAACGTTAGCATCCTCCTCACAAGTACTCTAATTTTTATATTAACATTAATTAGATAACTGGAAGCCCATGTTGGCTCAAAGTAGTAAATAAAAATATTACAAGGTTATCAATGTAGCTATTAATTTAAAGATAAATAATACACAACAATATATTAGGAAGTGTAATTGAAAGATTTTGATCACGTTTTTAATTAATAAATCGAATATAAGATTTTTAAACGACGACCAAATTTTAGTGACTTTCAATCAATGTTGTTAGTTGAAAGTGGGCTTCCTATAAAAATCAGAGTTTAGTCTAGCCCATCAGCTTACCAAGGATGGTAATCAACAAGATTATAACTAAAGGACCCTCTTCAGTGGCCGCATGGTCTGAGGTGCTATTCTCGCAATAAACCAGACTGCCTAAAACGGCTAGATCAAGGTTCGATCCCCGTTGGGCGCACTGAGGATGTTTTTCATTCAATGGTTATCCACTCTCCCTCCACGCAAGTGCGGGTGCACTTCCTATCAATTAAACCGTCATAATCCCTAAGCCATTAGTGTAATTAGTACATAGGAGTGTAGTAAGACGCGGTGCCAGATTAAAAACCTAACTAAAGTTAACTAATTGTTAGTAGAGCTTGTAAATCCATGGTGGAAGAAGCGGTCATGTGCAGAAAATCATATTGTTTAGAAGGAGGGAAAACGAGATATGAATCGAATCCTATATTTCTCGATTACGAATCTTAATTTTCCTTTCGAATATCAAATCCAAATTTTAATCTTCGAATCCTTAAAAATATTATTTTTATTCAAAGTGAAATTTCTTAGTTAAAGTTTAATTTAAAATAAGTTGTTCAAGACTTGATGACACTAAAAATGCAATTTTGTTTGTCATGTCCGTTATGTCATATCGGTTACAACAAAGATAATATTTGTTTTAGTAAATTAAATATATTAATAAAAATTGTCCTTTTTTTTTATTGTCACCCTCACAACTAAACACGTCTATCTAATTTCTCACAACAATAAAATTGTTATTTCATGATAAGATCTTTATAATTGTATTTGAGATAATCTTGTGAGATTTTTACGAGGATCGATTCTCTCAAATAACATGGAATTCGAGGTTTCAAGCATTCCATTCCTTAAAAAAAGTTTTTAAAATAAGGAAATTTCTAACAGACGAACGTAAACGATCTCTATATATAAAAATATAGTTAATGATTCAAATATTTAAGGAAACACTAATTTGAAGAATTATTCACTAACAAAATTTAATTAACTCTACATTTTTCTTCGTTTGATATATTATTATTATGTTCTGTCTTACGACAGGTTCAATCTCTTTGTCATTTAACTTAGACCACCAATGCATCCTTTCCTATTTCTCTTCCTTGAGCTCCCAGAATTAATTAATATTAATAAAAAAACATTTAATTACACATTCTTAGACTCTACATAATACATTATATACTCTTTTTTAGTATGTCTAGACTTGTCTAAACTTGTATAATAATTGTAATCCATTAAATGTTGTTTATAAAATCTCCTTTTAGCAACCTACATTGTTGTATCATACCAATAGTTGTATTGTAAGGGTTTACTGGATCCACAGCATCATATAAAAACTGATTGATTGTGAACAGCGTATACACATACACGGGAATTAATTAGGCTCGTTTGAAGTTATTTGATGTTGTTACCTAAATCGTAGTTTTCTTTACATCAAAGGGGAATTTAGGGCAAAAAATAATCTTGGTAACAAAGAAAATTGGTTCTTGCTTCAAATATTTTATAAAGGATCGAAGATTTGTTTTCAATTGACTTGGTACATTTTTATCCATACGGATTTGTGTAGGACTTTCCTTTAAATAAATTACTGTTTCCAGTCTGTGGCCTGAGTCTCTTTTATTCAAGCCATATATTCTCCATTATCTGCTTGCTATATCTGTCGTAGCTTCATATACCTTATAATATAACTTAAGACTGGGACAGGCACAACATCCAGTCCCCGTCTGTTAACTTATCATTGTGAAAGAGCAAACCCACATTTCTCAAATGATAAATTGTTCGACGATAACAGGACTTGAACCATGGACCCTTAGCTTAATATAGTCACACTACCGACTGAGCTAAAGTGTCGGATTGATGTGTATAAAACTGTATTTTCACAGAAATGTGGTGTTTGATCGCTTTTTGCACCATAGTATTCGATTATTTTAAATGGGGGAGAATAATTTCCAGCCCCTGTGGTTAGTTTTATAAAAGGTGTTAGTATTTATTAGTAAGATCAAGTGCTATTGCTATATAGGCCTACTGACGAATAAAAGTAGCAATTTAACAAGACAACGAAGTGAATTATGGCAATATTGGCTCCAGTCCAATTTTAATAGAAAGGACATTTATAAAAATACAAACATATTGATATGACCAAAACCAATAAATGTTTCCTTTATTATTAGTGTTATTTTATGGGCATTGGTAATATCTATCGAAAGTGACAGCTGCGGATTTTATGAACTGGTATATAAATAATTGAAAGTATAATACTAAGTTGAAATATAAAAACAGCCAGACTCATTATTTCATAAAAAAATAATGAGAAATCATAGCGTGAACAAATACAACACCTATAACACACTCAGAGTATTATACCCCAAGAGACTAAAGTAATAGTCAGTCACATAATTAATGTAATTACAAGTTATCATATATTTTTAATTATTATCTAAATACTCTTGATCTATAAAATCAAATACTGCCAAAATTATTACTAATAATGTAACTAATTAATAATAAACCCTCAATTGGACCAAAATGAAAATGTCAAATATTTATCAATAAATTTACCAATCAAGAATATAAACATTAATTAATTATTTTATAAATTTTATCAATTAAATAGTTAATTATATAATCAAACAAAATAACTAATACTGTTAGTTTGACTTTTAAGTAACTTTAATTATCATGTTTAAATTAAAATAAATAATAACCATATTAATCTTACTATTTGGCCAAGGTATATTGTTAAGAGAAGCCCAGGTTCAATTACATGAGAGTTAAAAAGAAATCATTAGTTAATGTGTTTGAAATATAACAAAATAATTGCTCTTATTATTTTTAAAAAAACTTATTTTATTCTCAGCGATACGCACGTAGACTTAAAAATGTTTGTTACTAGTCTAAGTTGCTGGTTAGAAGGAGGTCATAATTCGAATCTCCACCAGTTGTTTGAGATTTTTTCCTACTAAATGGTTTTTACACTCTCTCTCCACGTGGTTGTTGGTACATTCCTTTAAATTCTACCCTTCTCTTCCCTATCGTAGTAGTGTAATTAATTGTGAGTAGCCCACTTCAGGGGTCAAATGGTCTAGGGGATCATTATAGTGTTAAACTAGCCTGCTAGTGACAAAAGATCAAGGTTAGACTCCCGATCGAGTCTACTAAGGGTTATGTTTTCCTAAATGGTTTTCCAGTCTCCTTCCACGCAAACGTAGGTAGATTACCTCTCAAATACATTTATATCCATCCGTGACTCATAAGAGTATAACCTGAATATGTTAATAAAAATTCTGGCACTCCAAAAAAATAAAAGAGAGAGAAAATCTGCCTCACCTTTGAGTTCTTTTGCGTCAGGGCTGCATCTTTTTTCCTTGCCCAGCAAACAATCGACGTAGAAGTTGAGAAGACGGTCGCTTTTTAAGATGTCATCCAGGTTGATATTATCGTATCTGGTGGTATACTTGTTTTCCCTGGGCAGCCTTCCAGCGTGGACACACATCAGTGCCGCCACTACCACCGTCACTAGTATCAGAGTATTCATGATACCTCCTTGCGTTGTCTTAGCTCCTGGTAGTTACTATCTCTTACGGCTCGATGCTCTCCTGGGATTGACTAAACGGCCAACCGACACTCTTGCACTTTATATAATCCCCTCCTCAACGCTTGATTTTTTTTTATTTCCCTCAATGCGACGACCGTCTGTTTGTAGACTTCACTAGTAAGGTCAAACAACCTTATATACGAAACACCTTTTTTTTTCTAGGTTCTGGAAACATTTTGTTTACTTACTGCATCTGGTGACGTAGACATCAATTATTTATTTAAGTTGCTGTCCAATATGTACTGGGACAACGCTTGGGTATTTGGCAAGACTATGGCAATACATTTCGTGGACACACACACACACACACACACACACACATACACACCCCTTCCCCCTGCATACCAAGAACTTTGTTACTGAGAAATCAGTAAATATAATATGGACTTAGCCAAGGCCGTAACCAGAGGGAGTTTTGGGGGGGTTCAAACCCCCCCTCCCCCAAGTTTTATATAAAAAATTATGCCTTTATTTATGGTACAAACAATATCAAAATTAAGGTACAAATACAAATTAGGAGGCTGTGTTACCATAAAAAGCACTTCAGAGAGCTTCTAGAGGTGTTTAATATTTAGAATTGTTTCTAGCTTCCGGCAATTGGGGTATGTGCCTACAAACAACCCCCCCTTCCCCCTCCCCCACCCCCCGCAATTATTGGCTGGCTACGGCCTTGGACGTAATAGAATCCTTCAAACTAAATTTATCCTCGCAATTACAAAGACCAAAAATAGGCCCATTTTACCAATCATCTTGGACATTAAAATAAATATAAGATTTGTTGTCGGGAAGTTTTCTGTCCTGCTAAATTTGACGGTATTAACCAGTTGTTTAGGTTTTCACTTAACTTAATTCGGCTTTTCCTTAGTTCTTGATTCTCCCCTTTCTCTTCTGAGGATATTCAGAGGATTCAGGTTTGAATCCAGGTCATACAGTTTGTGTGAAAATAAAAGTTTTTTTAATTCCACTTTAATTTTGAGTTTCGATTATTCTAAACTCTAATTTCAATAAAAAAAGCCTTTTATAAAATAAATATTTTGGCTTGAGGTCAACATTTAATTGTAAATAACTTTTAAAATTATTAATAACATTTTATTATTAATAATAAGGGTGCGTGAGAAGGCATTTTTCATTTGAATTTCGAACGAAAACATAAAGTATTTACTTTTAAAAGTCAAGAAATATAGATCGGAAATACCAAAAATATTTCAAATTGAATTTTTTTTAATCACACAACTCACAAATAAAAACATAATTTTTTAAAAAATGACTCTTTTTATATGAAAAAATATATAATTCCATAAATTCGGATTGATAAATACATTTTAATATAACCATACAAGCTTTGAGAGACCCTATTTACCATGCAATAATTTCTTGGATTTGAATCGAAATGATTAAAGTGTTCAACTATAAAAATCTTCAAGTATAGCTACAACAGAGATTAAAATTTAACTCGAACTCAAATTTTCAAGGATTCACACACACCTTCCCTTCTAAATATTAGTGTTATTTTATAGATTCTGATAATATTTATCAAAAATGGCCACTGTAGATCACATTACTTGAAGTTTAAGTACGTGAAATCAGTCTATTAGCTTTGTTAGCTATCCGATCAAATCCTTCCTATTAAAAATGAACTATAGTAACCATAAATAAGATAAAGCAACAAAAATTTAGCCATTATTATTATTAGCACCAGGTCTTACTACCCGTTCGGGTTATACGCACCTACGCTGGGATGGGGATTGTGAAATGAAATGGAGGACCTACAGTTTAACGTGGAATCCGAACCACGGTGGTGTTTAAGACTAAACACTATCGTAACTAGAATAGCATAGAAGGAGAGTAGGAAACCCATTAGGGTAGTACAATCTCAGATAGGAGTGTGTGAGTAGGCATTTTTCACTTTGAGTCAAGTAAGGTATCCTAAAAAAAATATGTTTTTGCACGGGGTGGTCATTATACTGATATTATATATGAATATAATGGTGAGTGGAGGAAGTTGAGTAATGGCGATCTACATATAATGTACTCATCACATGACATTGTTAGGGTACTCAAATCTCACAGGCTACGATGGGTAAAACATTCAACTTATATAGGATCATCTAGAATCTATTCGGGTATTGACTGGCAGACCCAATGGGAAGAGACCATTGGGTAGATCTAGACGTAGATAGGACGATAACATTGGAATGCATCTGAAAGAGATAGGTTGTAATGAGGTAGACTGGATAGAACAAGATCAAGATAGGAATAAGGTGTAATGAGGTGGACTGGATAGAACTAGCTAAATTATTATTAGCACCGCGTCTTACTACCCGTTCGGTTTATACGAACTTACGCTAATGTGTAATGCTAGGGTGATTGTGAGATGAAATGGAGGACCTACAGTTTAACGTGGAATCCGAACCACGGTGGAGGCCTGGCATTCCTCACATTCACAAGATGTCTTGTCAGAGGTGAAGGAAGGGTTTGATAATCAGATAAATCTGTGCCGGGACCGAGGATTGAACCCCAGACCCCCATCATAGAAATCTGACACCTTACCCCTAGACGGCCAGGTCACCTGTATAAAATATTTATATATATAAAAGATATGTTTCCACTATACTGGAGTTTTTATAACATGGCCACTTTGGAACCTTTCAAGGTAGGACTAAGATTCCACAGTAAAAGGACTGTACCAGAGTTTGTGTGGTTTTAGATCACGAAACCATTTGAAAAAAAAAAAGAACGCCGACAATACACAAGTTTGTAATTTTAACCCAATTTTTCAGTCTTCTGAAAACCGGATATTCGAATATATATACACTGAACGGATATTATTATTATTATTATTATTATTATTATTATTATTATTATTATTATTAGCACCGCGTCTTACTACCCGTTCAGGTTATACGCACTTACACTAATGTGTATTGGTAGGGTGAATGTGAAATGAAATGAAGAACCTACAGTTTCATGTGGAATCCGAACCATGGTGGAGGCCTGGCATTCCTCACATTCACAAGATGTCTTGTCAGAGGTGAAGGAAGGGTTTGTTAATCAGATAAATCTTTGCCGGGACCGAGGATTGAACCCCGGACGCCAGCATAGAAGTCTGACACCTTACCCCTAGACCGCCAGGTCACCCCACTGAACGTATAGGGTTAATGAAAGTTCTAAGAGTAAATTTAGCAGTTTTGGAGGAAAAGTGGAAATACTTTTGAGGAAAAAACTTACTATACTTGAATGGATTTGAACCCTGATCTCGGAAACACCGTCAAACAAGACCAGACAAAGTTGGAATTGAACACACACATAAAAAATGCCGTGTACCTCTTCGATCATAAGTAATATCAAGATACGTAATTAGTAAACTTCCAACATTACGATTCATGGTCACAAAAAGTGTGGGATTTAGGCTTTATATTTCTTCAACCACGATAGTAAATTTATTATTATTATTATTATTATTATTAGCACCGCGTCTTACTACCCGTTCGGGTTATACGCACTTACGCTAATGTGCAATGGTAGGGTGATTGTGAGATGAAATGGAGGACCTACAGTTTAACGTGGTTTCCGAACCACGGTGGAGGCCTGGCATTCTCCACATTTACAATTTCTGATTAATACACGTCTTGTCAGAGGTGAAGGAAGAGTTTGGTAATCAGATAAATCTGTGCCGGGACCGAGGATTGAACCCCGGACGCCAGAATAGAAGTCTGACACCTTACCCCTAGACCGCCAGGTCACCGATAGTAAATTTAAATGATTGGAATTAAGCCTTTTTTTCATATAATCCCAGAGGTGTCTGTTAGTCAATGGGTGTGTAATATTATCCTAAGCTCAATAAGGCTGACCCTTTTCCAAATAGAATGATCCTACTCCCTCCTCTTCACCCATTCAACGAAACCATTGCGTCACAGTAATAGGAAATTGACACAAGGTGTCTAAATATTGATTCGCATTAATGAGCTGGGTCTGATGACGTGCCAGTTGTGTAAGTACGTATAGGAAGGTAGAGATTTTCCCGAGAATCTCATGGCCTTTATAGCTTCTTAGAAAACTGGTTACAAATAGTGAATAGAATATTTTTTAGTAACAAAAAGGCTACTTTATTTAAATTAGTATTTTAAGAAACTCATAACAACAAAGTGGGTGCGTTGCTTATTATTTTAAATTAGTTTTATCAAATCATCGCAAAAAAAAAATGTGTATATGACCTTGTACGAGATGTGAAATTGTTCTTTGAAAACAAGTTTTTAATTTGTTATTTTTTTTTTGTGGTGTCCTCCACGTCTTAAAACCAGTCCGTGATAGCAACATATTTACTTAAATCTGAAAGCAGTGAAATAGATTAAAGAAAAGTTATCCACATCCATACGGAGAGAGGGTGGAAAATAAACGAGGAAAATGGATTTTGGACACCAGAATGGAACACAAACTCGTTCCGCCCTGCCACTTGACAAAACAATATTGGCATACCTCGATCCCTCGGAAAGAGAAGTATTGTGATATTCAAAAAAAAATCTAAATCGAGACTTTGATAGTAACAATTATTATTATAATTATAGTAAGACGCGGTGCTAATAATACTAATTTAGTATCCCATGTCGTGTTATTAAGGAGTTATTAAGGATATTCAAGCACATGGCTTTAATTTCTTGCCTGGGGATTAGACCGTTGATGCATTGAAACATGTCGTCAAAATGGCTGTTCATAACTTGCAACCAGAAATCAAGGAACAGGGAACTACAGCTAAAAAATGAATTCAATTTTATTTTTCAAATTTATTAAATTTTTCTGTCAATTCTCAAGAGTAATACTTTAATATTCAACATATGCATTGTCATATCATCATTTGATTTTATCAATTTAGTTTTATTTACGTGTAATTATGACTCAAATATCTATTATTTTAAAATGTACTTAATTTTAGATGTTTTTACAATCTCAACATATTCCATATTATTATTATTATTATTAGCACCGCGTCTTACTACCCGTTCGGGTTGTACGCACTTACGCTAATGTGTAATGGTATGGTGATTGTGAGATGAAATGGAGGACCTACAGTTTAACTTGGAATCCGAACCACGCTGGAGGCCTGGCATTCCCCACATTCACAAGATGTCTTGTCAGAGGTGAAGGAAGGTTTTGGTAATCAGATACATCTGTGCCGGGACCGAGGATTGAACCCTGGCCGCCAGCATAGATGTCTGACACCTTACCCCTAGACCACCAGGTCACCTCTATTCCATATTAAATGTATCATAGCTTATAAGTATTACCAAATCTTTTATAAAAATCATTTAAATATTGTGCATATATATTATATGTATATTACATATTTATGTTTCTTTAACATCAATCTGGTACAACTTGTCTAAAATTTACTTAAAATTGAATTTTAATTTTTCTAAATATTCCTAAATGTTCCTTACTAAGCATTTAAAATGTTTTTGAAAAATGTGTAGATCACGTTGACCCGATGCAGTAGCATCTTCTTGGCTCCTTCCAGCATTTCGATGTAAAGTCTGTTCAGCTTAGGAATTGTTTTCTGAAAGGCCTTTTTCCCTATCAGAAATCTATTATATAGTGGGATATTGGTAGGAAAAAAGACCTTTCAGATAGTAATTCCTACCGTGAATGGAGTATAGTAGGGCATCATTGCCAGGAGGTTCTGCGCCTGGCATCGGTCTTTTCCCATCGGGAGGTCCAGAGCCTTGGCCTTCAATGAGAGCGGAAAGATTACCCAGTACTAATGAACCGTTGCCCAAAGGACGTCGGAGTGTACCAATCATACATCCTTTAGATGGAGGCTCTTTCCGTGTCCCGATGAGGTGATGGTGATAGTGAGTATACGGGTGTGGAACCAGTGGGAACACTTAATTCTAACTAATTCTAACTAACCAAACCCTTTCGGGATTAATACCCAAAGTACCAGCCGAGAACTGAACCTCTGAACCCTAGGCTCGTAGCCAGGTGTACTGACCACTACATCTTAAGAAAACCACGACCGGCTACCAGAGTCTCTGAACTCTGAAGCAGTCAGACGTGTTTTTTTCTGCCATAGCTTTAATTTCGTTTCGTGTTTGATTGTACCTTAGATTTAAATTGGTGAAAGATTTATCCCAAGAAGAAGATTACATGTTGGACAATTAGCAAAGTATTCCTCAATTGTAGATACATCTTCCTCACTGTACCGTGATAAACATGGGAAAACCCTATTTAGTGGTCGCATGGTGGTCTAACGCGCTACTATCACAGTAGATTAGACTACCGATGACGAAGATATTAAGGTTCTAGTCTCAGTCGGGTGAAGGAAAATGAATGGGAAAAAATCTAAAATTAATTAGTGAGGTCACAGGTAAAAAGAAATAAAATTGAAAAAATTTGAAAGTTGAGGAAGTATCTTTACTCAACAGAAGATTAAGCATGATTGGCTGTCACCAGTCGTTTCTTTCAGGGATACACCTTATCCTGCAACCGCGAAACACCACTTGAACGAGTGTGTTTGAAAGACCAGACAACCTCCGGCACTGATCGCATTATTGTCAGAGTTGGCGCTTGTGTTGGGTGAATCTTGGTGTTTGGGGCTGACCTGAGGGATTGAATATCCTGATATACAATAAATGAAATGTATCAGCAAAATCTTTTGAGAACAACAAAACTAAATACCCATTATAAGATATTAAAGGGAGTGATGACAAGGCTATCAGTGTTTGTTTTTATTTACATAGTCAATAAAACCCAAAAGTATTTCCAAAATTATGTTTGATTTATTAAGATTGCAAATCTACTATAGTAAAACTGAAATGGTTGTTTCAAAGCCTTTTTAAAAAACCTACTTGACTGTAGGAAATTGTTATAAGACATCTTTAGATAGTTCAATAGACATAATGTTGATATATGTCTCTTTAAAGTAATTCTCTTCTCGCATTTTGAGGTACTTTTTTGATACTTATTCGGAAGGAGGTTTAGGAAAGGCGGAAAGAAAACATGTAAAAGGGAGCAAACACAATATGGCTTTTACAATGAAAAGGAGAACACAGTTCACACTTTACATTGCTGCCACTGGACGGGAAGGTAATGGCTCAATTTTCTACAAGAGACAATCACGACCTCTTTTTCCCGTGGCAGCAGTGTAAGGTGTGAACTGTGTTCGTCTTTAGAGTGTAAAAGCCAGATTGTTCTGGTTTCTTTCACATGTTTTTCATCCAACTTTCCTACACCTTCTTCCAAATACGTATAGCAATAATTAGGATGAGATTTTCAACAGTTTCTTGGGGAACCAAAATCGTCATATGGTGTATATGCTTTTGGGTAAAAGGGAGAGGATTATTTTATTCAGTTCTTTTGTCATCACGTCTTTATACTAGTTATATTCTCCATAGAATGAAAAAAGGGAGGTTGAAGTTCTTTAGTCTGACAAGTGCTGAGCCATAGAAATTACAGGAGCATAGAATTAGACTCCTTAGAACTATTTCTGTGGATTCACACGTTCGCCAAAAAACTAACACAGAACAGAAACGTGGACACGGGACGAGCTCTAATCCAATCACAAGGTTTCCACTTCACAAGCCCGAACTGTTCTGCAAAAGGTTTAATTCATCTCTACTTCAGCCGCTCTGCCCGAGATGTTTGGCACAGGAGAGCCAATCAAATCTTAGATCCAAGCATCTCAAATAAATACGCATTGCGCATGTGACAGCGCATGCGCTGTTCATCTAGAAGCAAGCAGACAGCGTCGTTGGCCGTTGTTAGGAGACTTGAAATAACCCATTAATGAAAACGTATTTATTGATGTATTGAATTGTGCCACGACACATCCATCGGGAGAGTGATCTAAAATATATATATGTATCCACCAGCAAATATATGTTGATAATAAGTTGTTTTAAGTTAGCGTTGCAATGCATCATGGGTCAACATCAAGTTTGTGTGAATTATTGCGCATATTCTGCATTCTATTATAGTAGGATGCTTTTGCTAGTAC
>CABEEJ010007333.1:0-31745 GCA_901482245.1 Timema douglasi | reverse complement strand
CCACCACCACCACTACCACTACTACTACCACCACCACCACCACCACTACTACTACACTACTACCCCAAATACTACTACTACTACTACTACACTACTACCCCAAATACTACTACTACTACTACTCCACCACCACCACCACCACCACCACCACCAGAGGCTATTTTTGGATATATTTATAGATAGTTAGGCCAATGGCCATATTTGTGGCCGGGTCGCCACAAACAGTATGCTAGAACACCTATCCATTTTATTTATATGGATGAATAAAAGAGTTTGCTTTAGCGATCAAGATGTATTGCCGGGGAAGTTAAAAAATTAGCTGGGTTAAAATAGCTTATGAGCTTATGGCAAGTTGTAGGAGAACAATAGTTGACAGCTATCTAGGGAAAGAATAACTTAGCCCTTTTTCTTTTGTGGTTGTAGAAAAAAGTGTCTTAATACCAAAATTGATCCCTACACCTCTTTCACATCTAACCTTATTAGTAATACAAGTGCATCTGGCAAGCACACAGTTTAGAATTCCTTGAATACAATTAATGACGTGTAAAAGGCTGTCATCAGTTTGAATCAAAATAATATATTTGACCCAATGCATTCCCTTTGGAACAAGAATACAATTTTCATGACAAATGAATTGTGTTTAAAAATAGGTTTTAGCTTGGCTCAGGAAGGAGATTGTAATGTTTGTGGAGTAATTTCTATTCAAAACCAAACTATATTTCTACTCTCACATTGGCTCATATAAAAAAAATGGCTGCTTTCCTCTATGCAGCAACAAAAAGTTTCTGTGAAATAAAGAGAAAATGTACAATGCACACTTATAAAAAGATTTTGCTGTAAAAGGAGAATATTTTTATTGCAGTGTATCAGCCCTTGAAGTTGATGCAGGTGGTGACAAGAAAGGTGAATGAGGTGTGTCTGCGATATCTTGATGATGGGCAGGTGTCAACTCTACCTCCGCCTGAACTTGAGCGTCCCATATCTGCTTGTGCCATCAAGAACACTCGCCGCCGTATGGAGGACAGGCATGTCATCATTGAGGATTTTCACACCCTCTTCAACATACAGGTACAATGCTTCATCTAAATATTTTATTCATATATTACAAATTATCATCCAAACACTTCTTTAGGAATCATTTGCAGACTGGAGAGACCAAGCACTCAACTTGATACTTTTGGAAATGCCATCAGGCGCATATCTAGGATTCATTTCTTAAATGAATACATCCATATTATAGGATATAAGATTTTATAAGCCACAAAAAAATAGCCATCATAGTCCCTTAGACAACTGTATGACTCAGACAACCACTTATGTAACATGAACATATGTTATAGTAATTCATTGAACAAATTAATATAATATACAATTCAGTAATAGCATTTATATTTTATTTAATTCTGTGAAAATACAATTTTTTATTATTTAAATGTATTATTAATACAGTAGCGGCTTAAGTGATCATATCATAACAATTGTGCCTTTTATGATAAAAGTATGAAATGTCTACCATAGTTAGTATATACCATCATGTTTATACTTATATTAGGAGGGAAGTTAGGTTTGACCTCTTGAGGTCAATGGGAGGTCAAATCCAACATGGGTGCCACTCCACCAGGCCTAATGTTTAAATATGCTTAACTTATGAAGCAAATAGTGTAGAAAGGCATTTGAGGTGTCATTTTAAGGTGTCATTTAAAATAATTTAGAGATCTGGGACTCCATTTATTTGGGGATACTTTAAAGATCTTTATATAGTTTTATTTGCAAATTTATAGACTTTGGTGAATTATCAGACATTGCCATTGATGTATGCCAGCAGTTTAAAGTGGACGATTTAGTATGCCCATCAAAGTTGCGTCATGAACTATTCACTGCGGTAGCTGTAGACGACATTGACCACAAACCTAGTTTTGCAACAGCTAAAGAATCCTTCCATTGTACAGGAATCCCAGTAATGCAGCACCCGTCCCACACACACCCGCATTTAGGAATTGATAGTGGTGTGCCAGTGGTTAGTCACGGTGTTTCTTTCCCCAAGTCATTGACACCTCTGCCATCCGACTACACAATTGTACCACCAGCTGACCTCAAGATGGAGGACTTACGTTCGCCAGCTGTGCAAGGGCCTGTGAAACTTTGCAAACTCCTGTTTGCTGCAATTGTAACAGAAAATGAGTTTGCATGGCTCACTACTAGGGGTGGTCGAGCAGCAAATATTTCTACCGGGCGGGCTCAGGCGGGCATCACAAAATTAATCTAGAACTAATCTAAAGCATAATTCTATAATTTCCCATTCCCGTCCTGATCCTGATATTTTGACTCATTTCCCGTCCCTTTCCCATCCCGATATAAAAATGTCATTCCCATCCATCCCTACTAATCGGTTTAACCTGATTCCTGCTTTGATAGACTCCTCCCCAAAGTAGGGATTGAAAACTACGTCAACTCTTGTATGATATCCAAAGTAATGTCACATATCACATAAACACACAGGCGAAGTCGCCAAAGGGGAGACATTTCCAAGAGCCTGAATAACCGCATATACATCAATCATCACAAAGTTTTCATGTCAGGAACAGGATCTTCCAAGTATGTGGGAATTCCAGTCATCAAAATAGTGGAAAGTTCTGATTTTGGTGTTGCGTTCATCTTACCTCCTAGCCTAGCTAATGACAGTGGAATTGGAGACAGTTAATGCTTTAATACATTAATCATTTCAACATTTTCTATCGGAAATTATAGCATTAAGCAGTTGCTGAAGTAGTTTTCCATCAGGTTTGATTTTTTTCTAGTTTGTTAAAAAGTACTGCCTTATAGAGATATGCAAAGGTTTTCAATTTGGGCTTTTTAAGTACAGTTTGAAACCCAACAGTTTCCTCTATAAGTCTTTCATTAACATTGGAGACAACTTGCTTTTTTCCACTTTCTTGAGCTGTTAAAAGATCACAAATCACTTAACTTGTTACAGCACCCCTGGTTGCTAATGATAACAGAGGCAAGTCATTATTATCTGAGTAGATATCACTATCATCTCCATCGGCCACAACATTGTCCTGTTCAAGAACATTAAATTATGGACACTGGATTCATGGCCATGATTGAATCAATTCTAAGTTGATACAATTATTATACACAAGAGAAAACCTGGAAAAATCAAATCAAAATAGCTATCACTAAACAGATTGCTAAGCTAGTTTGATTCTGCACTAAAATGGTTTTTGAGAAAATTGAAGATTTCTGTGTAATTAAGCTATATATTTACATGTAACATGACATTTTAGATGTTAATTAAAATGTTTCCATACTTATACATTGTATCGAATTTAGTTTCATTGGATAGATTTACTAATTCTACACTGAATCCATTCAAAATCAAGCTTGGCATCCACCCACATCGTTTTCCCCATTCTATGTGTGATTGCTATATCATGGATGCCTGCTATTAACAGAAAATGCTGATGATTTTTTAGATACATATATATGGCTGTCGTACTAAGAGCAGTGGTTCTCAAACTTGTATGCTTCACATACCCCCTGGGAATATTTATGTAAGTGGCGTACCCCTTGTACAGATATAAAATATTTTAGTAGAATAATTGGTATACAATAAAACATCTTTATTTATTTGTGTCTATTTACAGTTTACTTTACATGATGACATATATTAATAAACACAAAAAATGACATGATTGGTTGAACAAATTTAACAAAATTATTAGTAGCATACTGTGGGTTCTCAGTGAAATGGGTGTGCTTACTAACTGTGCACTCTTGATACTACTTGTACAATAATTACACCACTTCATCACGTACCCTCAAAATGTATTCTGCCTACCCCCAAGAAATACGCTTACCCCACTTTGAAAATCATTGCTCTGGAGTGTCACCTAATGAATGGGCATCCCTAAATTATTTGTAAATGATACCTTAAATGCCTTTATACACTAATTGTTTCCTAATTTAAGCATATTTAAACATTAGGCCAGTGGAGTGGTGGCTGTACTGGATTTTACCTCTCACCGACCTCAGAGGTCAAATCAGACTTCCCTCCACATCTAAATATAAGCATTATGGTATAACTATGCTAGAAATTTCATACTCTTATCATTAAAGGCACATTTGGTTTGGCTAACAGCTGTACTATAGGTCTTATAGAATGCGCAGTTGCCAGATCTTACCTTCTTGAGACATAATGACAATTTTTATATTAAACTCTTATCAAGCTATACAATCTTTGTACACTTTATGGCAATACATTTGAAGTTTGGCTTATTCCAATAATTTTGTATTTTTTGTGATTAGTATTATTATTATTATTATTATTATTATTATTGTACTAAACCAGATTTTTATAGACACCACTGCACAAAATCACTAATGATGAGTAGTTTGAGAAGTATGTTGAACTAAAAATGTTTTTTTCACAAGTCAGTTGAAACAATTACAATTAAATCACCAAAAAGATTTTAGGTCTGCACCAAAATAATTATAGAATCACATCACTAATATCTCACAACTGGGAGACAGATTTATTAGGTGCATTTCAAACAGCTCTATTTTGCCTTTTGAAGAGGACACTTTTTCACATTTCCGACTTATTTAAAGAGGGATTTATTGGTGCTAAGCTCAGCAGAGCTACATTTATAGCTACACATAGCTGCTAACCCTGGCTTCAGCAACTTACGCTAATTCAAATCAAAACTCTGTCTTTAGGATGAGAAAAGTTGCTAAGAATAAGTGCATCAGTATTTGCTTAGAACTTTGAACCAATTATTTGATAAAATCAACTCCATATAAGAATTTTTTATTGGTTTTATTTTATATGCAATTTTTGAACACACTGACTATATCAACACATGTCTTAAGACCTAGCCTAATACTAAGGAAAAAAAAACATTCATTCTCCCATCTGACAATTTACCATAAATCTTCAACCATGTTGTGAATGGAACCTGGCAACCAATCAGCTTATAACTATACAAACTGAGAAGAATATTGGTTTCCATATCCCAATGTTATCAATTCTTATATGAGTGTGATGAACTTGCTTCTTCAGTATTCAATGTTACAACACTGTCTAATAGTGTTGTGCTCTTCAATCCTCTGCAGAGTGTAAATCATGTTTACCACTCTGTAACTTCAAAATGTCATCACACATCAATGGGAGGTGCTATTGACCTGTAGATTTAAAAAATGATAATTTTGAACTATTATTATCTTAATTTCTTTCACATGTAAAATCATAAGTAAAAACTTTCTAACAAAAACATTTTTTCATGTTTTATTTTGAATATTTCAAGAGATACAACACATTTTAATTTTTTCAAACCTCATGCAAAGATATCCATTTAAGAATTTGCAGGTGTTGTTCCTGACTATTACTATAACCACCATAAAATTATTGGATTTCCTACATCATTGGAACAAAACTTATGACATGATATATTTATAAACTCTGCGTATAACCCGAACGGGTAGTAAGACGCGGTGCTAATAATAATAATTTATAAACTCATGAAACTGAAATACAATGTTCATTTTCATATTTTGTAAAAATTTAGTGATGGTTATATATATTTTTTAGTTTATATTGCTTCAATAGATACACCAGTGAATATTAAATAAAATAGCAGGCTTATTCTATATACATAACAATGTTAATTTTAAAGCAACAAAATGACAACTTCGCTTGGTTTAAAAAAAGTACAGCACTAACGAGGAAACCAATGGGTCTACATCAATGCTCAAATATATCATTTGCTCCTAAATTACAATAGCCAACTATTCACTTTTCATCATACAAATACCGGAACTCATATAAGTATATTTAATGTGTAATCATAAACCGTAAGTTAGTATAAAAATAAATTAGTCTCCCTATAACTGTTTGGGCTATAAGCAAAAACTAACATAAAATCATCATTTTACTACTATTTCTAAAACCTACATTAATAAAATCATCATATTATACAAATTTATCTTGTTTTTCTATTGAGCCACATAGGGAAATACGCCTTATTCACCACACTTGTATTACCTACACTTAAGCATAACACTAATTTTTTTAAGTTAAAAATATTTCCAATTATCCATAAAAATAGGAATTATAATGGATAAATCAAACTATAAACCAAAGGAAAAATAATTTAGCAATACAAACATCTTATATTGTGCAATAAATTAATTTAAAAAAAAGCTTATTTTAATATAATATTACGAATTAAGTAATTACAAGATTTTTTTGACTCGAGACTAGCAAATAGAATATGGATCACATTTTGAGCTGGTTTCAAGAATACTTTGTACATCACTTCAGTAAAAACTTGATTATTTGGATAGTGAGAGTGTTTCTATACTTTAATAAATTGTAAACAAGCTCTGGTTTGTGGGATTATATACCTGTATCTCATATTATAGTTAACTATATTGTTTATTGTAAACCATGCACATGTACTTCAAATAATTAACGTTGCCTACATTGTTCAGGGATAAAATAATTAACTGTATTTAGCACCGTGTCTTACTACCCGTTCGGGTTATACACTTTTAAGTACTAATTACTCTACTGGATTAGGAATTGGGAAGGTTGAATTAGAGGAAGTGAACCAGCATTAATAATTAACTGTATAATGTGTGTGTGTATGTTTGTTGACTCATCAGTCTGAAATTATGTTCCTGTCTACAAACTAAACTTGTTAACATATCAGCCAGTTTTTATTTAAACTAAGATAATAGGGCTTACGATGATAAATTTAATTCAAATATCTTAAACTAACATGCATCTCAACATCATGGCAACAGACATAAAATGTGTAGTATATTTTAGAATATATTAGAGGGTTCTAACTTCTTTTTTCCCCCCTACCTTATTGTTCATTCTAGGCTGCAGATTCTCTCTTCCATTCTTCCTGACAAGCTGCTAGTCTAACACTTGAGTATCCAGTATTTTATTGTAAATGATCACTGTAAGCTATTGGCAGCCAGACGTCTGATCATCGAACTAACATACTGTACTATATTTGGCTGATGAGTAGATTGGTTTTTCACATCTGCACAGCTCTAATAAAATGTTCTACACAATATTTACTGTATTTAACCTGGTGAAATGAACTTTACTTGCAATAGAATTTTACTTTATATTTTAAGTTAGGAGTTATATATAAAAAGTGCTCATTGTGTTATAGGATGATAGTCCAGCAAGCTACTATGCTGTGTTTGATGGTCATGCAGGGACAGACGCTGCAGTATACAGTGTGTGTCACCTCCACCAGTTTCTAGCAGAGTCTCCTTTCTATCCTACAGATCCTGTACAAGCATTCAAAGAAGCCTTCCTCAAAACAAACTTTCACTTTCTAGAAAAGTCAAATATAGAGGTAAAAGCAATACTTCTTATATAAAATATATATTCACTTAAAAGTCCTCCAAGTTTTTGTTTAGCTATACTAAACGTTTAATAGGAAAAATATTGGATATAGTATCCTAGATTCATATAAATCAATGGCTCCCAAGCATTTCTGAGCCACTACTTTTTTGGTTCCATGAACTCATGCCCAATGCGCTAATATATAAACAGTATTATTTAGAATATCATTTTACACTAAATTAGACATGTTAGCTCAATGAGTATCCTGTCTACTGAGCTAAGGGTCCTGGGTACGATTCCCGACATGGCTAAAAAAAAGTATCACTGGTGAAATGTTGTTTTACCCTTTAACAGTGATGAATTAACAGCTGGGGACTGGATGTTGTGACTGTCCTAGTCTTAAGTTAAATTATAAGGCGTATAAGCTACAAAGACCTAGCAACCTAGTGGTGGAAAATATAGTGTTTAGTAAAAAAAGTTTACACTACACACTAATGAAGAAAATAACACAATAACATTCAAAGCAGTAACATTTAATTGCATATTGATTCAAAACCCAATGTAAGCTTTTTAGTTTAATTAATTCAACATTTTAGAAAACATTCTAAAATCTTATATTATAATTAAATTAAATAATAAGACTTTAAAAAATATGAGTATGTTAATATTGTTTTAATGTAAATTATATGGCTTGAATAGTTAAAAGGTAATTGACAATTATAAAAAGAATTAGACAAAATTCTGACAAAAAATAAGTCGAGAAAGATTAGTTATTTGACAAAACAATCTCAATCAAATTGAAATATGGAATTGCCAGGGAAAAGGAAAATAATTACGAATTTTTAATGATTTCCATCATTAATTTTATTTGTAGAATTTATGTTTCAACAGAAGCTTTATATCCACATTGCTATCTTATAATAAATATCAAGTTACCACATAATTTCATTCTGAGTCGAAATTATTACTTAGATCAGTGCTATATAAAAGGATGTGTACCAAATGCATCCCTGGCTTGAATTATACAAGACCTCGAATGATCAAGACATTTCTGTATTATGAAATATGGTTTAAATTAGGAGGGATAGCCAGCACACTTACCTTGGTGATACTGGAGTAGAAATTGTTTAGATATAACACTAAAAAAACACATAAACACATTGTTAAGTACAAGTATTTATTAGTATTATGAAATAATTAGTTGCTCATGTATTAACATGTGTTAAATAAAGACATTAAAACATTGTATGATATGTGAGATGAAGATGTATATTGGTGACAAAGACTATTGTGTGTTGATGCTTCTAGAACCTGCATAGTGGCACTACAGCTCTGTGTGCTCTTCTACGACCACAGGAGAGGAAGGTATATGTGGCCTGGTTGGGTGACTCCCAAGCGCTATTGGTTAGACAAGGAGAGGCCATTCAGTTGGTGTACCCTCACAAACCTGACAGAGAGGTATGTACATAATGTACCCCAAATATCTGCTCCTCCCATCTCTCTCTTGGCCTCCCTTGCGGTCTTTTTCTACGTACTCCATTTTCATTATTTTTTTTAGCATTATCTCCTTCTCCACCCTTATTACATGCCCATACCACCTCAGTCTTGATTTCTATACTATCTCATGTACTCCCTCTACACCTACTCTTGCCCGGATAACTTTATTCCTGATCCTGTTTCTCCTTATGACAGCTAACATGCTCCCCACAAACTTCATTCCCATAGCCTCCATATTCCTAGTCTCTCTTGCATTCAATTTACATGTTTCTGCTGCATTTGTAATAATGGGTACAAAGTAGGTGTCTGCGAGCTTGGGTTTTTTCATTTGAGTCAAGTATTTCTAAAAGCTCCCAAGTTCAAGTTGAGTTCGAGTAAATTCATAATTTTAAAATGTTACAAAGTAGGCCTATACCCTTTGAGTGCCAATGTCGCTCAGAGCGATGCTCGAAATATCTGCTAAAATTACCAGCGTCGCTCACAGCAATCCCATGTTTTCAGGTTCTTAGTTAAATATTAAGTCAACAGATAGGGTAGATCTTATTTCCACTGCATTATCGTATGTTAAAGCTACTTTTATTTGTCTTTGCACTTAGAGTTTCTATATATTGAACATGAAAATTATTTTTTAACTTTATGAGTTTTATCTTTGGCCTTGTTTGTAAACACAACCATTAACAGGAAAGCTCTGATTCCGGACACAGAAATACTTGCAATATTTATTGATAGTTCAAGCAAGATTGATCAACTTGTTAGTGATTCTGAATTCGAAAATAATTACACTGAATAGGAACTTTATTTTAGTGAAAGTGAAAGATCGGAACAAGTAGGAGTGGCAGCGGACATTGATAACACGAGTGTGAATACTAGTGATTTCTAAAGGGATGAAATAAATCTGGAAGATCAGGATAATCCCCCCCAACCTCTTCATATTCATGTAAAAGTACCAGGTTTGAAGTCCCCTCACCTCCCTTCTGATTCCAAGCCAATTATTTATTTTAGTCTTTATTTTACTAATACCCTGCTAAAGTTGATGGTCACTGAAACAGCTGCTATGTATAACCCAATTTTAGCGTAAAATCTAAAGTTAGTTGGTTTTTATTTTGTAAATTTTGTTATTTACTTAGTTTTTGATGTTCTTTTCAGTGATTTATTCTATTTCAAGCTATTTAAATGTTCAATGCAAAATTAATGTCAAATAAAACAGTAAAAAAATCTTTTTAATAACCTGACTAGTGATTTTTTAATTATATTTAAATTTAAAAAAGTGTATGAATTACACATGTTCTTAAAATATGAATGACACTCATTTTTATAATTAATAAACCCTTTTGGGAAAAAAAGTTAATTAATGTAAATATCGGTTTTTAAATTATAAATAACACTTATAAAACACAATTTAAAAATAAAAACAACACTCAAATAAAAATCTAATAAAAAATATTAAAATGGTTTCAACACTCATGTCTTTAAGGTCATTAAAATTACACTAACAATTATAAAAAAGTTAGTAAAATGAAAAATTGCATTACGTCTTGGAAATGTATTATAAGACAGTGTAGAAACACTGTACAGTGATGTAAAGTAAGTGATAGTGAAGGAAGTCAACCTGAAAGGATAGCTAAGTTAGGCCTAGATAGGAACAAACACACTTCTCTCTTCATGTCTTCTTCAATTTTTACACTTTCCACTTTTTCAAAACTTCCACGGTTGCACTTCAGTTTGAATTTTTGGTAATATTACTTTTGTATTAATGTATCTTCATATGAAAAATAAATATTTCTGAAAATTCAAAACAATGTGCAACTGTGGAAGTTTGAAGAAGTGGAAAGTGTAAAAGTGTAAAAAGAAAATAGAGAAGTATGTTTGTTTATATCTAGGTATAACCCAACTCGTTTCAGGTTGGCTTCCTTCACTATCCCTTTGCATTATTGTATAGTGTTTCTACACAGTCTTGATCAAAAGTCAATAAAATCAGCATCTTAATAAGCTGATATTCTTCCAGAATATGCTTCAGTAACTTAATTTACCCATAAGAAAATGTAAGAATCATAAACAATTATAAATTTGAAGTGTTTCATATTTTGTTTATTATTCTCTAGTGTAATCATGCATGATCACGTCTTATGTTCCATTTCCATTCCTCTATATGCAATTGCACATTCATGTTGTACAGGCTCTCGTTAGATATTATTTTATTGGGAAATTTACTTCAATTCAATTTTTAATTCTTATAAAAGTTGATACTGATATTTTAAAATAAAAAATAATATGACTGAAATAATATTTCTAGCAAACAATATAAAATAGTAGATTCTTTCTTAATATAAATTTTCTAGGTTTGGTAAATATGTATTCCACTAAATAAGATCAACATTGATTCTAAACAGTTTAACTAACATAATTCTCTAACTCAATAGTAACTAAGCTATAGCTAGTTTTGTAGCTAAACATATTAATTAATATGAGTTTTAAATATCTTAAGTTTGAAAACATTTAATATAACAATATATTCTTGATATTACATTTTTAATTTAACATAAATTATTATTTTAGAAAGGGACGAGGTAAAAATAGTAAAAAGAATCATTCAATGATTTAGTAATCTTCTTAGCTATTTGTATTTTCATTGCTTTATCGTGGCAATACAAGTAAACAACTTCAATCAAGTATAATTCAAAATGGAAAACAATATTGAATAAATTTACCGGTCGAAAGTGATTTTAAAGCTCCACTATGTTATTAATAGGAAAATTTAAATTAACGTTAAACAATTTGTTAAGTAATCGAATTATTTATAAGTGGAAATGCTTATATTATCTCAATTAAATAGACTATGCTTACTATTGAATTTTAGAATTGATTATTAAGTATTAAGCACATCAATTGGAAGCTCGAAAATGATGAGACTATAAAACTTTCGATCTCAAGTTTAAGCAACAAGCTTGGCTCGAAGCTTGAAATATGAGTATTCGCAGGGCCCTAGTACAAAGTAAATCCTATACAACACTTCCTTACATTTCAAGGGCACTTATCTTCACCATAGCAGTTCTATTACACACCTATAGATCAACTCTCCCCTATATACTCTTCTCATTGGATCCTTTCTATTTCTACCTTTTCGCCTCAATCACGCTTCTAAAATATTTTACATTCTGTTCTTTTCTCAGCTCTACTCCATCCAAATTTTTAGCTTTACTAAACCTTATCCTTTTCATTACCATCACTTCATACTTCATCATGCTAAATTTCATTTCATTACAAATGGTAATGGTGAGAGAGCATTCCCCTGCTTTGCTTCATTTTTTTTATTTAGAACCACTTCATACTCCCCCTGTCCATCTTAAGACAACTAACGTTATCCTCATACATTCTTTTCACTCTCATTACAACCCCTCTTCCCACTACAGGCTCCTCCATTGCTTTCCAAACTTTATTTCTACCCACACTTTCACATGCCTTCTCCTCATCCATAAATACCATTACCAAGTATTTCCCAAATTCACACCTTCTTTCCATCAGCTGTCCTATGGCGAACTAATCCGCTATAATATGTTTAAAATACATCTAGAATCTTTAAACATAATGATAGAAAGCAATTAAAATGAAATAAATAATTACTAACAGCTATTTAAAAATGTAATTTTTCTATGAAAATATAAAATAATATATAAAATATTTTATAAATCATTCAAGTAATCAGTTTGTCATCTTTTCAAAATAATTTATAGAAAGTCATCATGTCATATATATATATAAATCAAATTCCTTGAGCTAGAACGTCTCTTAAGGTGAATGCAAAAAAAAACTATATAAATTAAAACACAGTCAGAAGCTGTTATTTCAAACCAAAAATTGGATTTATGTAAAAAAGTTCTGATACTTCATCACCCTTGAGGGTGATACCGTTTAAATAACTAATAATTGCCCTGTGATTGAGCGTCATTTATTATGATACAGAATTATTATGTGATATTTTAACTGAATAAATAAGACCTTTAATGTTGCATACAATTTATTAAATTGATTTTATCTTCGTCACTGGAGATATAATTTTATGTGATACAATTTAATTGAACTACAAATTATTTATCTGTAACATTTTCTGTGTACTTTATAGATTTCAGTTAGTGGTACTGTTTTATTACAACGTTCTGTAAATTTATGTCACCGGCACTGTGAATTGTTTTACTAGATTTATGCGACCGAGACTATGTGTATTCATACGCACAAATAACTTATATATGACCTATCCCTTGCCCCTTGGACCTCTTGTGACCAGTGTCAGAACTAAAAAAAAAAGTCCTGGCGACAGGTGTTATGAAGGCTAGCTTCCTATTGGGTAGAGGGAGCTAGCTTTTTGCTTGTTTTTTTGGTAAATACTATGGAGTTGATTTTGTTTTAATGGTGCAATATATTGACATCAGTTCTGAAAATCTTGTGATTCTCCATGGATGAAGTATTGAAAGGATATTTTACATACAATACTTAAATAAAATGCACTTCATCCATGACTTTTTTAATATATGAGAGGGGTCCAAATCGGTATCGTGACAAGGGTAGAACAATGCTGGTTCCATCATTAATCACCCAAATATAACTGTGGCAATCTCATTAATACACCCCAATATAACTGAGGTAATCTCTGGGTTATAAGGTGGTTTCCCTGGGTATTGGATCTGGGCCTAATCTACATGCTTCCCAAATTGAACCAGGATTGTTAGGAATCTTTTTGGTTCTACAGGGTTAATATACACCTGTAAAACTTAAAAAAGTCATGTTAATTTTCAGATCTATATTTTTGTGATGATTTGCAAAATCAGATTTATAAGTGTGTAACACTGAAAATTACTAGTTTTTTCTTTGATGATTCTAATTCCACCCTTTAATTTTACAGCAGCCTAAATTCTCTCACTAGATGTAAATGTTGATGTGTGGAAATGGCAGAAGCCTTGTTTTTTGGGTTTTTTTTTCCAAAAGGATTACACTTTAATGAAAACTCAGCAATTATTTATGTGTAACTTTGCGTTTAAAAGCCCGATAAAAACATTTTCTATAGAAAATCTGGAAAATTCAAGGAATTTCAAATCTTAAAAGGCAATGAATAATTGCTTAGCGGCTTAGAAATATATGAAAACAATGTGGAAACAGTGAACATTAATTTAATGAATGTGGGTTATGAAGCCAACCTGGAAGGATAGTTAGGCTATACTTTGGTTGAAATAAATAAACATTTCTCTTTATTAATCATACACTCTTTACACTTCCATCTTCTTATCATCATCATCATTATTATTATTATTGAAGTTTTACAGCACATCGACACAAAACTGCCTTTAGTCCCTTAACTTATTACAATTTCACAGCTACACATTATTTGAAATTTTCAGAACTATTCCTTTTTCATGATTGAAGAAACATGAAAAACAGAACATTTTCTCAGCCACAGAAAAGGTTTAAATTTAACTTACTCAAAGATATTTCCTAACAAGAAAGTGAAGAGATCGCTAAAGTGGCTAACTAATTAAGTACAGCTCTAGCTAAATAATGTAAGAAAAGACCTTCTTCTAAAGTGTTTTGTGACAAATTTTTCCAGTTTCTTGCTAAATTAGGAAATAGATTACAATATTTATTTTGCTCATAGTGAAAATACTCTTTAAGACTCAATTTTATTTCTGGACTCTTGTGCACTACTAGAGTTAGTTAAATATGGTATATATCTTACTGTGTACAGTCTTGAGTCCATCTCTATCATAAAATTTTTCATCAAAAGATGTTCAAAGCTATTGAAAATTAATCGAACAAAGTCATACCAAAGTATTGATTTACTGGTAACTTCTGACTTTGTTATTGTCAGAAAATTATATAGTAGATGATGAGTGGACAAGCTTAAACAAGAAAACATGTGTTTTGTGTTTCAGGATGAGCGTCACAGGATTGAGGAAATGGGAGGCTGTGTTTGGTTTTGGGGGACTTGGAGGGTGAATGGTCAGCTGGCAGTCTCCAGGGCAATAGGTAATAATACTTCATTCATACACAGGTCCTCATCAGCTTTGCTGTGAGGACTGTAATGGACTCATGTTCATGTTATTTTGCTTTAGAAATAAGTAAGGGTCCAATTATAAAACTAAATATTCCCCTTTTATATTTCACTATAAGACATTGAACACACATTCATGTTTGTAGAATCATATAATCTTTTATTAATGCAAGCCGCATATGATTAATTATTCTCTAAGTGTTTAGTATCAACAGAAAAAGTGCATGCTCTGCAAGGCACACATTTTAAATGTGTTTTTTTATGGGCATGGGTTAGGGGTATGCGAGCTCAAGTTTTTTGATTTGAGTCGATCTCGAGCGAGTTTCTGTTGAAGCTCTCAAGTATTGAACTGAGTCAAGCTTGGATTAAATAATTATATAATTTAAAACTTAATTATGTAAACATTAATGGGCAATGGGCATGGGTTTTTTCACCATGCCCAGACACTCTTGATAGTTTTCACTGATGTATAATATATTGCATCGAATTCAGTTGCAAGATGTGGCAGTGTTGGTGTAAAAGCTGTTATGATCTGTGGAATATCTAAATTTGATAGCATACAATTTGAATGCACTCCAGGTTGGGGTATTACATTTATCAGGGTCGTTCTATAAACTTGTGTGGTATCTGCACAATGTTCACACCATATTCTTTTCTCTTACTGAAGATGCTGGCAGTAAAGTATCTGGTTTCTGTGCAAATAAAAATTCTTTGTCAATTTCTTCTCATAAAGTTGGTTTTTTAATGTATTCAAGCTTTTGGCATGGAAGGAGAGACTGTAAGGAACACATTCCTTTCTTCTCTAAATTTTTCTGTACACTGGCATCAATTTCCACAAAGTTTTTAGTTTCATTCTGAAAGACAGCCAACACTGTGCCATGGCTGCCTCCAATTCCAGAAAGAGTTTGCTCTTGGTAATCAAAATTGTCCATTGCTGATCTTGTTGGTATGTTGGACTTTATTTTGTCGGGATGATGTACACCCTTTTCCCCTGAGTAGCTCAGAATTCTTGTTGCAAGCACCACATTATGTCTCTTCAACACGTCATAGCTCATACTCATGTCAAGACAATTCACAGTATGAATTAACAACTTGGATAGAGTTATTTCGAGAATTGTTCTCACCAATCCAACATGGAGAGGGAGGTGTATCGACCCAACATGTCTTACTACCCGTTCGGGTTATACACACTTACGCTAATGTGTAATGGTAGTGGTGATTGTGAGATGAAATGGAGGACCTACAGTTTAACGTGGAATCCGAACCACGGTGGAGGCCTGGCATTCCCCACATTCAAATTTGAAAAATGGAATGGCATTTTAGCTGTACTTGCTCAGAAGTCTAGCATGAGGAAATATTTCGAAGCAAAATTGTAACCAGTACTTTGGTAAGTTTTTCCTTATCTCTGTAAAAGATTGATATAAATGGTTTACATTATTGTCTTTTATAATAAAGGAAATTGATTAAAATAAAGAAAAAGAAAAAATTAAACTACTAAGAGTAAATATGATGTAGAAAGCCCACCGAGAGAAAGAGGAAAAATGTGGTAATAATCCAATGCACAAAAGTGACATCTTCTTCGTTTCGTCTGTCTTCTATAGTAGAAGTAGTCACAAACACATCTTAACACAAATAAAATAATATTTTGTCATTGTTGCTTTTATCAATAAACACACAGAAGAAAGAAGAGAGTAGAGATAAATCACACTGGATTACTCCATTTTTAATTTAGAGAAAAACTGTTAGAAACACATTGTACCAACTGTTTTTGAGAGTAAATATAAATTTCTTGGCTATGGTTAGTATTTATGTAGACCTATTTAAAAAAAAAATATAATAATAATAAATAATATTTTGAAAAATGTTAATCTTATAGAAAGAAAGAAACTATCTTCTGTTGAGGCCTCATGGTAATCTTGATTTGGTAATCCATTGGTGGGCCAGATTACACTGTCGTAAGTTGAAAACTGTTGCACTGTTTGGGAATTGCTCTTAATCTTTTGGTGATGTAGCAGGTTTGAAAGTCCTGGTTGTGGGTATTGGCATGGATGGCTACAGGCTTGTCTGGATCTTTGTGGTTTGTGTCAAAACTAGAGATGGGCCACTCGAATCTTTGAATTCCCGAATCCACTGAATCCTGACAAGTATTCAAGATTCGAGGATTCGGTGTTTTACTGGATTCAATGATTGAATCTTTCACCTTATAAACAAAGCATAATATTTTGAATTCAAAAATTACTTAGTTAGGCCTACTTGAAAAGCACAACTTAATCTGTAATATTTAATTTGTCGGACAAAAGAGATAAATAAAATCTTCTTAAAAATTTTTTTTTTAGGTGTGGAAAATTTACGTGCCTAGAACCCTACCCTCCCAACTGTATGGGAAACTTGGACTTGACCGTTTCGGCACATGCTCACTTCTAAAACTTTTACCTCATGAACAATCTTATAAATATTTTAATGAACACATTAAAAATCTTCAAAAACTGAAAATCAAAACTAGAATTACAAATAATCTCGAAATAAATAAAACAAAGTACAGAATTTTTTTAACAGAAATAAGGACACATTACGGATGATACAAAGTCAGTCGTCATTACACAAAATATAAAGATAGCCACCTTGATGTATATTATGTTTACTTGCCCGAGTGATGATTAAAATAAAGATACTGTTAATTCTTATGGATCCAACTGGTTTTAATTATCTACAACTATGCAAAGCACCCCAATTTATTGCATACAATCCTAAAGTTAGACATTTTGTTGGATTTCATGAAAAATAAATACTGTCAACAGTCAGACAGTGATAAAACTTTATTTATCTCTACCGGCCTACGTATCGTATATCGATTGTTTGTTTAGAATCGATTCAGGTAATCTGATCACTTATTAAGCGCTCTAGAGTTTTAAGAATCAAATAACGAGTTGCTAATCCATTATTTATTTTTAAATTGATTTTAACTTAGTTTTTATTATCTTTAAAAATATGTTATTGAAGTAATTGTAGAAATATTCAAACATAGTCTTGCCTTATAAAATGGGAATGAAAATATTGTAGTTGAAAATATGTTTTTATTTTAAATATAATGTATTCTCAGAAATCGATATATCGCAAGAATCAAATATATTTGTTTTCTACGTGAAAATAGATGATGGATATATAAGAAAATAATAATAAAACATACTTAAGCATTATTGAGTTCACTATTTCCAATGTATGTTTAATTGTTAAGCATGTTGTTTTAGTCTTTAATAAAAATATCCATTTGTATTTTTATTTTTGCTATCATAATATAATAAAATATCCTTTAATAATGATTAAAGTTGATCAAAGAATAACTAGGACTAATCTGTTTATTTCACACGTTTTTTAGAAACTTAACTCATTCTAACAACATTTTTAAAAATAACTAATAAAATATACTCAAATTTTGATTGATTTGATTTTTAAACAATAATATGAGTCTAGATTGTTTAATTCGGCTGGTTTTTAACCTGTATTTTGCGAGGGGTGGTTGGGGTTGATTAAAATTGAAAGCATGATTGAAATAAATCTTAATTCCCAATTAAGGCCTATATTGTTTAATGTAGGTCTATTTGTAAATCATTAAAATTTATAATAATTTGTAGAATTCGAGATTCAAGATTCGAAAATAAAATGTAGATTCAGATTTGAGATTCGGATTCAAGAAATAGTGGATTCGACCCGTCTCTAGTCAAAACGATGATTGTTCATTCGCTGTCTGAGAAAACCTGTAGCAAGGCCTATATATTCTGCATCACATGATTTGCACTGTAGTTGATATATCAAGTTATCTGTTTTGCAATTGTAATAACGAGTAATTTTGTATTCCATTTTGGTTATTTTTCTGTTGAAGGATGTAGTTGGTAGGTGGATTCCACATGTGCTGCAATGGGTGCTACCGCAGGGGTACCTCTCACAACACAATACCAACCTGGTCTACAACATATCAACACCATTCTTAAATGTGCTTACAAATTCCTAACCAGTTTCACCTAGACCCAAAACCTTCTTAGTTCACCCCCAAGAGTCACTTTCGAACTGCCACCCAATCTCCACAATATTCTAGTCCATCCAAAACTTCCTGACCCCAAGAGAATCTGAGAAGGAAAACCGACTATCGAAGGTTCATACCCCTGCGATGGCACCCGTTGCAGCATATGTGGAATCCACCTACCAGCTACCTCTTTCAACAGCAAGGCAAAGCAATCAAATTGGAATACAAAATCCCAGGTTATTACAATTGAAAAACAAATAACTTGATATATCAACTACAGTGGAAATCATGTGATGCAGAATATATATACCTTACTACTGATTTTCTCAGACAGCGAATGAACAATCATCGTTTTGACACAAACCACAAAGATCCGGACAAGCCTGTACCCATTCATGCTGGTACCCACAACCAGGACTCTCAAACCTGTTACACCACCAAAATATTAAGAGCATTTCCCAAACAGTGCAACAGTTCTCAACTTAGACAGTGGGAACTGGTTCACCAATGGATTACCAAATCAAGATTACCACCAGGCCTCAACAGAAGATAGTTACTTTCTTTTTATAAGATTAACATTGTTTAAATTATTATTTTTATCATTATTATTATTATTATTATTATTATTATTCTTTTTAATAGGTTTATATGAATACTAACCATAATCAAGAAATGTATATTTACCCCCAAAAAAAACAGTTGGCACAATGTGTTCACCTTTGTGCATTGGATTATTCCCACATTTTTCCTCTTTCCCTAGGTGGGCTTTCTTAATCAAATTTACTCTTAGTAGTTTACTTTTTCTCTTTTTCTTTAGTTTTATCAATTACCTTTATTATAAAATTATTTGGCCATTGGGCCATCTCATTTTTAAACAATTTACATTACTGTCTGTATTTTCTAAATCAAAATCATAACATTAAATGTTATTTTGTAAGATTTCAGCACATTTATTGATAGAATCAGCTTTACATATTTCCTCTGCGGGATTAGTTGCAGTCATTTGATTTAAAAATGCCATCTGTGATACATAAAGATCCTTTGCATAAGTTAAAATAATACCATCGCCATGTTCCTATATAAGTAAGCTTTTCATATTGCAGTTTGATATATACTTCTCATTTGGAAATATCTTTCATTGAATTCATTATGCAGGTATTAAATTAAATATCCTCTAGATTCAAACTGAAGTGTTGCCAAAAACATCTTCAATGATTTTCTCACATCCTCTGAATAAGCATTTTCATCAATTGTGTATTTACTCTAAATTCATTTGCAAGTACACAATAAAGTTACCTTAAAATATCTCAGTAACTACTGGCTTTATAAAAAAAAGTATAATGAACAAAGATTATTTGCCCCAAAAGGAGGATTAAAATAAGCTATAAAACATTAAAATCAGATCAATGAGTACGAAGATTCACAAGACTGAAAATAATAAAAAATTATTGGACTTGGTCCCTATGGCCAAAAATTTAGTGTTGTCTGTAGGCCTACATGTAGATGTACATTTTAGTGCTAATGACCATGAAGTAGTTTTGAAACCTGAAACTAGACCTAGTTGTTCTATTCAGAGCTTACTTGTCAAAGAGGAAGTTTCTCGTGCTGAAATACTGTATTGTGGGCTATTAATCAAGTAATGACACATTCTTCTGCTAGAAGTTTTTCTGCTTGTAGTGATATATTTTTAAAGAAATGGTGACCTGGCGGTCTAGGGGTAAGGTGTCAGACTTCTATGCTGGCGGCCGGGGTTCAATCCTCGGTCCCGGCATAGATTTATTTGATTACCAAACCCTTCCTTCACCTCTGACAAGACATCTTGTGAATGTGGGGAATGCCAGGCCTCCATCGTGGTTCGTATTCCACGTTAAACTGTAGGTCCTCCATTTCATCTCACACTCACCCTACCATTACACATTAACGTAAGTGTGTATAACCCGAACGGGTAGTAAGACGCGGTTGCTAATAATAATAATAATAATTTTAAGTAATGTTTTCCTTTAGTGATATGGTCCAGAAATTTCAAATGCATAAAAATAAACTTGGGTATGTCATCGTGTATGGACTAGGTTCTTTTTTTAAAAGCAAGCTTCCGAATATGATTAAGCAATGTTCATTTTATTGTATTTCATTTGATGAGAGGATAAATACTGTGGCTCAGAAGACCCAGAGGGATATTGTTGTTCACTTCTGGAGTGAAAATGAAATTCATACAAGGTATTTAACATCTTACTTTTTAGGTCATGCAACAGCTCAAGATATATTAATGAATTTTTTTATCTGCACTAAAGAATGGGGACTTGGAACTTAAAATATGCTTCAAGTTTCCATGGATGAACCAAATGTAAACCTCAAATTTTTAAGTGATCTCTAAAGTTACTTGAAGGAAGATTCTCCACAAGATCTTGAGTTACTGGAATTTGGAACTTGTTCTTTACACATTGTCCACGGTGCTTACAAAACAGCACATTCTAACTCTAGTTGGACTCTTAACCAGTTTTTGCGCTCACTATATTATTTATTTAAAGATTTTCCAACAAGACTTGCAGACTATCAAAGAATATAACAGGATCATCTCTTTTTCTGATGAAGTTTTGTTCTATTAAAGGGGTATAAAACTCAACGGTGTCAGAGAGAACAATGTCAATGCTGCCGTATTTAAAACAGTATTTTTATTCTAACAAGCAGCCTCCAAAATCTGATAATCTTCAAACATTAAGCACTTTTGTGAAGGATGAACTTCTGAAATAAAAGTTGGGATACACGCTGTCAGTTTCACTCAAGTTGGAGCAATTTCTCACCAAATATCAGCGTAATCAACCTCTTTTGGCGTTTATGTTTGCAAATATAAATAAACTACTTGACAATATGATTAAAAGAATTGCAAAATATGATTTAATGAATTCAGCAAATACTTCCAAAAAATGTTTAGCCGTTGATTTAAAGAAACAATCCAACATGAAATCTCTCCCTACAGTAGATATTGTGTTTTCAGCATCAGCAGCTTTGAAAGGAATTAAAGACATCAAGATAATTCAGTTCAGAGGAAATTGTCAAAAATTCCTAGTTGATCTCTGCAACAAACTTTTACATAAGTGTCCTCTCTCCTACAAAATTGTCAAGGTTGCTAGTTGTCCCTCTCCCACAGTCATGCTCAATCCATCTGTTAGGACCTATAGGATAACTTCTGCATTAGAAGACCTACTAGACAAGAAACAACTATCCAGCATGCAAGCTGATGTAAAAAAAAAGACTACGACGACTTTGTATCAAAGCAAGAAGTTATTGACTACCTTAAACAATTCACTTCAAGGGATGACCAGCTTGATAAGTTCTTTATGAATATTTTTTCTAGAGTAAATGCATCCCAGGAACTACAATATTTCACTAAAAGAATATTGTTCTCTTCCCTAGCAATGCAGTCGCTGAGCAAAGTTTTTCTATGAATAAAGAATGTATGGTTGAAAACCTACATGAGGACAGCCTTATTGCTCAACATGTAGCTTATGATGCAGTCACTGCAGCCAGGGGACTTCTAAATATGACAATTTCAAAAAAAAATTATTCATGCTCTAAGGAATGCATCAGGAATAAGTAAAGAAGCACTTGAAAATAAGAAAAATATTGAAGTAGACATAAGTAAGAAAAACAGCATCTAAAGAAATAAGAAAATAAAAGTGAAAAGAAGAACACTTTTGGAGACAGCAAAGGAAGAGGCAGAAGTGTTAGAATAATTATGAAATGCAAAATTTGAAAAAATTTTTTGGTTGAATGAATTTTAGCTTTTGTCTACATTCTAAAAAAATATTTTGCTTATGGGTTTTATCATCTTAATTTTTAATAATGTTAGGTTACTGCAATTATCTTTATTTCCAAGTAATTTTTATTAACATAATATTTGTTGGCTATTTTTCATTGAAGATTCTGTATATTTATTACTATATATTTACTAAACAAATTCATTATTAAAAATATAACTTGTGTAAGCTATCGACTGTCAAAGGGTGGTGGGAATAATAGTTAGTTTTTGTGGTAGAGTAAACTCCCTGGTTGTAATCATGCTTTGAAGTTGTGCCACCAACGCTGATTACTTGTACCTCCAAAGTTCTACGAGAGAGGTGAAATGACCTATCAATTTTGCCAGGAGAGGTATTTTCAAATACTGTCCAGGGTTCTTATACATGTCACATGGAACCGCCGACTTTATTTCCCCTCCGAAGGATGTTGAGCTATGATTTTTTTTCTCACTCAAGAAAAAGCCACAAACATCGGGTCCTGAGGCGAGCACTTTACCCCAATACCATTGAGGTCGACAAGGGTATAGGCCATTCAAAAAATGTAATGTGTGTGTGTTTATGCACATGTATTAAAGGAAGGTCGGATCCACCTTTTTTCAAATCTGAAACTTAATTTGGACATCAAATCCCTAATTAAAATTTAAATTTTAGAAAATATTGTAAGCATAAGTGTTTAACTATCCCAATAACTAGGATTTTTTTCCTTCGCTTCTGATTTTGTTTACATTAAATGGTAAATTAATGATGTGGGTGCTGACCATGTTTCCTGGGGTGAATTAATTTAAGCACTATGTTGTTAGGTTGTTAGTTGTTAGGTTTTTCCTATCATTATTTTGGTTTTAACTACTTTAATACCTTTAAAAAGTAACTCAAAGTTGGTACCTATTTAAAAAAATGATTATGATTTGAGTCTTGAATCCATGAATATGCCTTGTATGTTCTAAGGTCCCATCCTTAGTATATACTAGAATACATGCTTCAATACACTTGATTCTTGATATAAAAATGTTTTAACTATGACAGACCTAGGCCTAACATAACTTTCTATTATTTTATGATCTTGAAATAGGGATTGTTTGTCTCTGAGTACCTTTCATATATACTGGATTTCTTAAAAAAATTATACTGGAAAAGTACTGGAATTTCAAAACTACAGTGTAGCCAGGTAGAGACCTTGACTAGTGTACCTTGACTGGTGTACAGCTGTCATTTTTTCATCCTGAATTTTGCCCATCTAACTGCTTTTTAGCACATTGTCGTTACAGAGAAGCTGATCTACATTGACAATTTATTTCCAAGGGAGGCGAAGCATTTGGTCACTAACATATTCTGCACACTGCAAGACTTTTGACAGTGAATTGTGCTTCCTTTTCTCTCTTAGTTATTGAACCTGTTTCTTCCAGCTTTGTCACGAGATTTATATTTGTTTTGCGGTCAGGACCATTAACACTGTACTCATGTCGATAAGCCCTTTGTGTGGCAGTAACAAAATTGGTAAGCCAGTAATTCTTCACGTTAAACATGAGCTGCTGGACTGTGTATGACATCGTGAATAAATGGCTGCAATAAGCCAACTACCGAGTCGAAGGTGGCTGCGTTATCTGATAGCTCTGGATATTAATAAATTACACATTTGTAGTCGACGATTTCCACACATCCATCATAGACTCTGCCTTAAAATATGAGTGAAGAGTGAAGGATGGCCATGGCTATGGGACTATTCCTGGATAGCTCAGTGGTAAGAGCATTGGCATACTAAGCCAAAGGTCTCGGTTGTGTTTCCCATGTCCAGGTGTCATTTTTAAATTTTTCAGAATGTGATATCGTGAATATAGATGAGTTAACATGGGAACAGCTGCTAAATTTAACACCAAAGCCATCTGCAAAAAAAGTCTTAAGTGTTTCACACTGTTTGAATGCACTTGACGTTTAACCATCACCATGGTCACAAAGTTATAACAAATTAAAATGTGTAACTTCCCACTGAAACATCCTGTATTTAGCTAAATTGCTGCTGTATCCATATATAAAATAAATGTTAGTTTAGTTTTAATTTAATTTATTTCTCTATTACATTTTTCACTATACAACAGCTTAAAAATATAATTAATAAACTCATACATTTGGTTTAAATTATTGTATTTTAAATATAAATGACTAAATATGTAATACTTGCAACCAATCGAGTTTGCTCCATCCACTGGTTGTCGCACACCCGTTGGTCACAGTTCCACTTGGTCAATGGTGCATGAACCATGTTCCAACCACGGGTCCCTCATAGTTGCCTGTAACAACATCAGTTCACACTCTTCCCACTAAGTTGTGCAATCTCCCACAGCTCAATAAGCAATAACAACATAAAGTCCTCCAAATTCCTTATAATTCTGTGTGGATATCTACAAAGTATGTATACTTGTTGGTATCAGGTTGGCACTATGTCAGTTCTGGAACACACTTACATTGGAAACAAGCTGACCTATCTAGTAGAAAACATTATGACTGGTACTATGACTAATTGAGAGAAAGCTGTTACAATATATGATAGAAGCCACTCTAGCAACAGAATTAGGGCTAAGCTGAAGCTAAATTTGATTAGTATCCTGTCTGGACATGTAACAACACCAGAATGGCAAAGTTAATACAAGGTGTCCAGTAACCTGGAAAACATTAAAGTCAAGGAATTTGCTTGGTCATGGAAAAGTTACAAATATGTCTACGAATTTGATAAAGTTTCTGTAATTCTCACAAATTCGCCAAAATAATACACAATTGTAATATATAATGACTGATAAAGTTTGAAATTGGCTCTGGAAAATTTGGGGAAAAAATAAGGAATTTTAAAATAGAGAATTGCTGTACACCCTGCATTATATGAATTATCCAAGGGCATTAAATGCCTCGGTGCCAATAAAAATAATAAAATAACTTCCCTTATTTTATTGGCATTTTATTTATATGGAACTATTGAACAGAATTCTAGTAAGAATATACTTTTAGATAATATAAACTTTTTTTTTTTTGCTTACAAGATTAATAATACATAGAGTAGGTCTCCTTTTTTGTTGATATTATTAACTTGAAATATTAACGCATGAAAATAGTTTTAGTAACTTTTGTAACCTTCAGCTATCTTTCTTTCTACCAGTATCCTACTACCTATATATAGTGTTTTAATAACATTTAGTAATATCCACAATTTACAGTTGTGCTGTAACTTCCAATACACGCTATGTAAGAGAGCTTATCTGGCTTCTTATGAAGTGATATAGTTTTCATAATTAATTGTTTCCAACATACACTGTCTTCGAGAACTCTAGATGTAAGACTCACAACTTTGATTACATGCTCCATGCATATCTGTGACCATTATTTCTAAATGAGTCATGTCTTGCCACATTTGTCAAGGAAAAAATTAGTGACCGAGTCAACACTTCCAGGAAGTAGTGTTGTAACCATGTCTGTAAAAATAAAACAGGAAAGGTTTTTATGAAAACCATTCCTCACTACAAAGGTTAATTACTTTTTGTTCTTTTTGCTGTTCATGAGACAATATGTTATGTAATCGTAGATTGTCTTGATGTTTTTTTTACTTCAAAAAAATAGTAATTGGATTCTCTTGGTTGGTTTTTGCAACATCATTTTTATTAAAACAATGTTTTTGAAAATGTTATGATTTTAGAAGAAAAAAAAACTAGTTATAATACTATAAATATAATTTATATGTTAACATTGTTAAAATCAAGCAATTATAGTAAGAGCTGGGTCACCATATAATATCTATTTATTTATTGAAAGATTATACCTGAACTTCAGAATAGATTCATGACTAATCATATGCCAAAATATGTGATCATTGGGGAAAGGAGAGTTTATATCTTGGGTTTGTTTGAATGGAGCTGTGAGTAGTTCTTTTGTCAGAATGGGAAGTAGCTGACTCAATATCTGTGAATGTGAAGAATTGCTACAGGAAATGTTATCTCAGTACTGAGAAATGATTGGCAAAAATATTTATAGCTAGTATATTTACTGAACACTGGATATAATAACTATACACGACTAAACAAATTTTTAATCTAATAATATCTTCAACTATTAATACAAGTCGACTTCAGTGTTCTTGGGGTAAAGTGCTCATCTCAGGACCCTATGTTCGTGGGTTCAAACCTAGCTGAGGTTGACGGATTTTTCTTGAGTGATAAAAATCTGTAGCACAACTTACCTTAAAGGGGAAGTAAAGCCGTTGGTCCTATGTTGATTGTGACATGTAAAAGAACCCTGGAAGATATGTGAAAATACCTTTCCCGGCAAAATTGGAAGGCTCTTTAGCTCTTGCTCATAGACATTCTCGTGTGCTGATATAATTACTCGGTTTAGAAAGTGCACATTAAATTCCTCAAATAAATAAATATTAACATAATGCTAAAATAATTTGTTATTATTTCAGTTTGTCTTATTTTTAGTTTTTTGCCATACAATAAATTTTTAAAGAGGGTACATACAAACGTAGAAAAAGATATGAAATTTAAATAAAACGAGCCATTTTTTTCCTGAAAACAAGATGGGAATTCATATAATATAAATATTCCCCCAGGATAACTACTATCCAATTTTGATAGGTAGGCTATTTTAGAAAATATACACACACGTTTTTGCTGACAAAATTTAGCTTATTTTATTATATTACTACTGTTATCTCATAGGTGTTGAAATTACCTATAAAACTGACTGCTGCATATAGCGTCACCTAACACATAAATATGTGAACATAGATCTAGTGACTTTTTTCTATTGCTCAGATAACTCAGATAAAGCCTATAAGTTAGACTGTAGTTCATAATGTCTTTTCCTTAGAGCTGGTATGCACTAAGTGGGAACTCTGTCTTTAGATGTCAACTGTTATTAATGGGAAACATTTGATGTTTAACAATGGGGAGCATTTTTATTACAGGGGATTTGGAATACAAACCATATGTGACAGCAGAACCAGATGTGAAAGTTGTGACTCTCAATGGCTCTGAGGACTTTATCATTCTGGGCTGTGATGGACTGTGGGATTTTGTGTCCGAGAATGAAGTCCTCTATGCCATCTATCAACAGATCAGAGATGCACCAGGTAGGGAATAACCAGATCATAACTTCATAATCATCTTATGTTTTCAGCCTCAAACTTAAAAGATTTCCTGCAATTTTCATAGCAAGGATATTTTAGAAAACACAAACTTATCTTTTGTTGCCAAAATTGATAACATTATACTATTTTATTGATATTGATAATATACATCAAAAGTGACAGCTGAAGATGACATGATCTGACATAACCCTCGCAGTAGGCTGGACTGCTGATGATGGGGAGACCGATGTTCGAATCTCAGTCAGGAGTACTGAGAGTGTTTTTTTAAAAATCGTTTTCCACTCTCCCTCCATTCAATTCTAGGTACACTTCTTATAAATATGACTTTTCTTAATCACAAAACCATTACTGTAATTAGTACATAAGCGTATAACCTGAACATTTAGGTAGTAAGACACTGTGTTAAAAAAAACTTTACATGTGAAAATGTAAAATTAGAGCTGGCAACTTTTCTAATTTGAAGTGAAAATTTGATTGTAGTTTGAAACTCTACTAATTTCCTTCTTGCACCAGATGTTTATGTTACATCCTCTTCTCTATTACCCACCATCCCCCATCATCACAGCCCCCCATACTTTGGGGGTCAAATACCAAAGGGGATGGTCATTTTTCTTTATATATTCTTAATATTCTATTAACTTTAAACTATTTGTCTTATCAGGGATGACAGGTATATTCCATTCACCGTAGGAATTGACTTATGAAAGGCCTTTTTCCCTACCATAAATCTACTATATAGTAGGATATTGGTAGGAAAAAAGACCTTTAAGAGAGTAATTCCTACCGTGAATGGAATATAGCTAGGTACCTGCGTAGAAGAATATACTTTCATCATGTCTTTATTTATACATAGCACTTCATACAGGGGACAGATTAATATATGGACTTAATGGCCTATAGCCGAGGGTGGCAAATTGGTGGGATTCAAAAATGCTTCAAGAAATTTATTGTTATGTTTACATCACACTTAGGATTTTCTTATGCATACCTCCTCAGCAGAGAGTTTTATTTCAGTGATGCAAAGTGTCAAACAATATCGCCAGTCCAGGACTTCTCACAATCACCTCATGTGTGGCATTTCTTTCAATATTATTGGAGCTTACAAGAAATATAAATTATGATTATTAAGATAGACTCATTTGTTAATGAGCAATCACAAAGGAAGATGACTTAAAGAGGAGAAATATAAAATAAATAAAATGAGAATATGATTACTTTATTTGAATATATTTGTTTAAGTTTAACATGTTTGTGAGAATTTTTTTTATATACATCTCTTTTATATTTCCTTCCCTTTGCATTAGATTAAATTGAATTAGAATAAAAGATTCTAGGAGCTTAAATTTTGCAGTTACTATTTATATATTTTTTTAAATATACAAGCACTCTTTAAGGCCAGTCTTATAACTACCACATAAATATTGCTATCGGAAGGTTAAAGCTAGCTACCACTTAAAGGTTATCAGCCACTTTAATATTTTACGTGTATTATGAACTGAATTTATCTGCCAGATAGCTATATGTAGGATAAATATATTTTTATGTAGAAAATGCAAAGTTGGTACTGTTTTTACTGGTGTGCGGATGCATAAAAGCCCTGACGCTACTGCTACAACCTAGCGAGTGGTGAGAACACTCAACATTTGTTAAATAATGGCAGCTAAACGAGTGCGAGTAAACATATGGCGTCATGTGGGTGAGGAAGCTAAGATGTCTTGCAAGTACTAATTTCGGTGTATGCCAAAATGTGTTCAATTTTAGGGCACAACATTTACAAAATTTCATTTATTGTACTCACATTTTGACAATTTCCTCTTATATAAATATAACTCTACAAATAGCTTGTCAGCTTATATAAAAGTGTGAATTAAATGTTCTAACTTTATATAGTTAGAACCCGGGCCTGTGCTTACTAAACACATGAACCAATATCTTAACCTAAAAACAGATTTTATTAGGCGAAACCTCATGAAAAACAACGTGTCACTATGGCAACAACCATTTTAACTTTCAGATAAAAGTTATCAGGTACTTAAACCTCTCAATAAAAATATGATGGATAAATATATTTTATCTGGTAGATAAATGCTATCTTGCAGTATTAAGACACCACTTATTCACCAGATAGAAATATTTATATAACAGATTAATATTTATCCAGGAGTCATAAGATCGGCCCTTAATAGCCTTTTGTGAGTTGATTGGGATGGATAATAATATAACCTTTTGTGATTAGAACATAATTAATACATTTGTACTTTATATCTTTTTGCACTAAACAAAATAATTCTTTTTATTTTACCTGTTTTTTCGTTGTATTTCTTGGATGTGTTTTTTTCATTTCAAATAAAAATTTGAATTTTTGTACCCCTTAAATGGGCAGCAGGCTGCTTCAGCTAAGGGCGATTTGCAAAGTAAATCCGCCCCTCATCTCATAAGAATATTATCTCATCCTCTATATTTATTTATACATGACACTTCATAAAAATATAACATCATCACACTTGTGATTTATACATATCATTTCATATGAATATAATCTCATTAATCGCTTTGTTTATACAAAGCACTTCCTTCCAAATTTTTGGCAGTTTTTAAATCCCTTATCGTTATATAAGTTTAAACAAAACCATTTATTGACTTTATTGTAATTATGTCTATATTTTTGCTAGTAAATCTTTTAAACACCTACTGTATAGTTTTCATAGGAAGTTATTTTATTCCTGACTAGAGCGTTTTATTATTATTGTTATACATAAATACAATTATTTATATAAAAAATAGCAATATCAACATTTTGTAATAGTTTACTATTATTATAATCTAATAGTCCCGGCACAGATTTATTTGATTACCAAACCCTTCCTTCACCTCTGACAAGACATCTTGTGAATGTGGGGAATGCCAGGCCTCCTTGGGGAATGCCAGGCCTCCACCGTGGTTCGGATTCCACGTTAAACTGTAGGTCCTCCATTTCATCTCACAGTCACCCCACCATTACCCATTAGCGTAAGTGCGTATAACCCGAACGGGTAGTAAGACGCGGTGCTAATAATAATATAATTTAATCATTGTTTTATGCTCATAAAGAGCAGACCTCCACCGTGGTTCGGATTCCACATTAAACTGTAGGTTCTTCATTTCTTCTCACAATCACCCTACCATTACACATTAGCGTAAGTGCGTATAACCCGAGCGGGTAGTAAGACGCAGTGCTGCTAATAATAATAATAATAATAATAATAATAATAATAATAATAATAATAATAATAATAATAATAACAACATAAAGAGCAAAAGGCTAAATGAAACAAACATGTGCTGTGAAGCAGAATTTGAACTGACCATATTTTGTGGTTGATAATAAGATTGAATGGTGATAATGAACACACACATATTTTTTGCTATTTCATTTTATTTATAACATTGTTTCTATTGTAACAAATTTTTATACAATACCTATTTGTATTGATTTATGATTATAAAAATAAATATATGAGATCAAGAGCTATGTTTAAACAAAACATCAATATCCACAGCTATGCACTATGGAATATAGTTGAGAAAAGGGTGCGGAGGCTAACTGGAGAAAGCAAAAATCTTTATGATCTCTTTTGGCACAATATTTTATCAGAAAACTTAATGTAAACTGTGGTTTTAGCAGGAACTATTTGCAGTAAGCGCTTAACAACTCTTATTACATAAAACCAAGTACCATTTAAGTTAATAAACAGCCTCTTTGTCATAAAGGGGCAAAGGGATGTAATAACTTGAGTAAACAGCTTTTGTCACTCTTCCTGCATTAATTTGTTGTACCTCTTGCTCAGGCAGCCTTGTATCTTTCCTCCGCACTCGCACCGGCCGCTATAACCCCTCCCTACTGCCTGGAC
>CABEEJ010007332.1:0-24410 GCA_901482245.1 Timema douglasi | reverse complement strand
GGGGGTCCTGTGTTTATTCAAACAGGGGGTGTATGAGGGGGTGTTAGTAAGGAGGTCCTGTGTTTATTGTGTCCAAACAGGGGGTGTATGAGGGGGTGTTATTAAGGGGGTCCTGTGTTTATTCAAACTGGGTGTGTATGAGGGGGTGTTGGTGGTAGGAGCATTATGCCCCCTATAATGAGATTACACAGTTTCAGGAGTGCTGTAAAGCCAAATGAAGGGAGGTATAGTACACAGAGAGACTTGCGAAAATACCCAGAATGCTCTCGGCCTCTGTTACGTTGTGTAGGGGCGTGTCGGAAAGTCGGAGACCACCCACGAACAAGTGAAGTAAATCACCCACCAATGTTACCAACTGTTCGGTATTTAAACTTGTCGGAGCGGAATTTGAAGGTGCTACTTGTATAACAAGCTTATTCACAACATTATAATATTTGGTTGAAGATCAGGTGGGCATCGCCTGATTCAAGTGTATAGTTTTTATAAAAATCAATTAAGATAAAATCAATTGAGTAATTAGAAAATAAAACTAGTCAAATATCAGGAATAGATTTTGTTTAAAATATGTACAAGTCAATGAAAAAAAACTGACTGAAAGAGAGAGCGTCTATATTCACCCACATCATCCTGTTTGATAAGGATAACTTGATGATACAACATCTTAGACTTTGCTTCCGCTAGAGGTTAGGTGAGAAGAGGGTCTATATTTACCACCCCCGAGTGTACAAAGTGAGCCAAGAGTGAAGGATCCTCATGGGCCGGTTAACCAGGGACGTTATTGAACGGAACCTCCCCTTTAAGTGTTCTAATAGCATTACATGCACACGTGGTCCGGGTATCCTGTTAGGAACAGCTGAGAGCACCTGGCTCGATTGTCATGGTCTACATGTAAGAGCAGTGAACCCCTAAACCCCTTCCCCTTTAAGACACATAGTTGAGATATCACACTCAACTCTCAGGAGACACAGTGTCCACTATCCTCAGCTCTCAGGAGACACAGTGTCCAGTATCCTCAGCTCTCAGGAGACACAGTGTCCACTATCCTCAGCTCTCAGGAGACACAGTGTCCACTATCCTCAGCTCTCAGGAGACACAGTGTCCACTATCCTCAGCTCTCAGGAGACACAGTGTCCACTATCCTCAGCTCTCAGGAGACACAGTGTCCACTATCCTCAGCTCTCAGGAGACACAGTGTCCACTATCCTCAGCTCTCAGGAGACACAGTGTCCACTATCCTCAGCTCTCAGGAGACACAGTGTCCACTATCCTCAGCTCTCAGGAGACACAGTGTCCACTATCCTCAGCTCTCAGGAGACACAGTGTCCACTATCCTCAGCTCTCAGGAGACACAGTGTCCACTATCCTCAGCTCTCAGGAGACACAGTGTCCACTATCCTCAGCTCTCAGGAGACACAGTGTCCACTATCCTCAGCTCTCAGGAGACACAGTGTCCACTATCCTCAGCTCTCAGGAGACACAGTGTCCACTATCCTCAGCTCTCAGGAGACACAGTGTCCACTATCCTCAGCTCTCAGGAGACACAGTGTCCACTATCCTCAGCTCTCAGGAGACACAGTGTCCACTATCCTCAGCTCTCAGGAGACACAGTGTCCACTATCCTCAGCTCTCAGGAGACACAGTGTCCACTATCCTCAGCTCTCAGGAGACACAGTGTCCACTATCCTCAGCTCTCAGGAGACACAGTGTCCACTATCCTCAGCTCTCAGGAGACACAGTGTCCACTATCCTCAGCTCTCAGGAGACACAGTGTCCACTATCCTCAGCTCTCAGGAGACACAGTGTCCACTATCCTCAGCTCTCAGGAGACACAGTGTCCACTATCCTCAGCTCTCAGGAGACACAGTGTCCACTATCCTCAGCTCTCAGGAGACACAGTGTCCACTATCCTCAGCTCTCAGGAGACACAGTGTCCACTATCCTCAGCTCTCAGGAGACACAGTGTCCACTATCCTCAGCTCTCAGGAGACACAGTGTCCACTATCCTCAGCTCTCAGGAGACACAGTGTCCACTATCCTCAGCTCTCAGGAGACACAGTGTCCACTATCCTCAGCTCTCAGGAGACACAGTGTCCACTATCCTCAGCTCTCAGGAGACACAATGTTCACTATCCTCAGCTCTCAGGAAACACAGTGTCCACTATCCTCAGCTCTCAGGAGACACAATGTTCACTATCCTCAGCTCTCAGGAGACACAGTGTCCACTGTCCTCAGCTCTCAGTTTACACAAAGTCCAATATCCTTAGCTCTCAGGAGACACAGTGTCCAGTATCCTCAGCTCTCAGTTTACACAGTGTCCAATATCCTCAGCTCTCAGGAGACACAGTGTCCACTATCCTCAGCTCTCAGGAGACACAGTGTCCACTATCCTCAGCTCTCAGCAGACACAGTGTCTACTATCCTCAGCTCTCAGGAAACACAGTGTCCACTATCCTCAGCTCTCAGGAGACACAATGTCCACAATCCTCAGCTCTCAGCAGACACAATGTCCAGTATCCTCAGCTCTTAGGAGACACAATGTCCACTATCCTCAGCTCTCAGGAGACACAGTGTCCACTATCCTCAGCTTGTAACACACTCAGCTCTCAGGAGACACTGTGTGTACTATCCTCAGCTCTCAGGAGACACAGTGTCCACTATCCTCAGCTTGTAACAACCACACTCAGGGACAAGGTCGTCTAATTGCTCAGCGCTGCCTGCTAAATACCTGATTAATTAGCCGCGGAAGAGAGAGGTATATATTCCCCAGGGTCCCGGTAGTTTGATCCTAAGCTGTCTCAAGGGTTTCCTTTTGTTCGTCTCGACCCTGTTTCGGGTCTCGAGTTGACCTTTGTGTCGTCAGCACTCAGACAAGTGACCTCACTAGGAAACACAATCTTGACGTTCAACATTTGGACGGCATAGAAATAATACATGTTTTGCTATTTTATAACTTTATACAAACTAGTTACTGTTTCAATTTGATGATCATACTTTAGTTTTAATAAGACTCTTCACTTTTATTCATCTTATGAAAGATTAGCCTCCATTCGCAAAAAACTCTCATTATAAAAAATAAATGGTACTCCGTCCCGGACTAACTTTCTCACACTCTTATCTTGAAATACATTCATTTACTAAAAACTAGGAATATTTGTGAAACTAAATAATATTCATTGTTACAGAAACACTCTATTTAAAGAACATAGATTTAAATAATATGCTCTCTTATAGGAATATTAAAAACGACGAACATTTCTGTCCACGAAAGAACATAACAATTAATTTCAATTTAAAAGTTTGTCATAAACAATATATATATGCTTACAGCTCAGAAACAATTGGTTTTGTAAAAATATGTTTTACATAAAATATCTTAACTTTGGATAGTACTCCAACTTTACAACGATACGTTATTCAGTGGCTCATGTAGTTGTGGAGATTTGGGTAAAACTGGGAATTTGTACTTTTGTAAATTACCTTTTAAGTCACAATCACAGGAAAGTGAAAATAGAAAAAAACTGGTTATGAGGTTTAATCAAAATCGTTAGAGCGTATTTGAAGAAAGTAGATTTTATCTATTTTTTTATCTTCATTAAACTACCCTTAATTTTAGGGGTGGATGTCTAATTCCTAAAACACTTCGGGGGAATATTATGAAAATCCTAAATACCAAGTTTTAGTTTGGTCGGCAAAATTGTTTCGGCTCTTGGCCGAGATAATTAGACACACAGACAAACAGACAATCAGACACAGACAAAAAAATGACAACGTGAAAACCACCTTTTCTGTCCAGGGAGGGGATGAAACTTCGACATTTATTAAAACCTCGAGTTTGGTTTGCTTGGCGATCACAATACTACTCTCTCCGAGTGGTCGAGAGAACGTAAAGACCAGTTGATCTTGTTTATTTTGTTTTGTATCTGTAATTATATAAATATTTACATAAGGAGTTCTGACATAGCGTGTTATCTATACGGTCCAAGCTTCATATGAAGGGCCTTTTAGAAACGACAAACATGTCTTACAACGGTCAACCCTGTCAACATTTTACTGTATTAGTCTTGTTATTAATTATTATTATTATTATCACCGCGTCTTACTACCCGTTCGGGTTATACGCACTTACGCTAATGTGTAATGGGTAGGGTGATTGTGAGATGAAATGGAGGACCTTGTTTAACGGGGGATCCGAACCACGGTGGAGGCCTGGCATTCCTCACATTCACAAGATGTCTTGTCAGAGGTGAAGGAAGGGTTTGGAAAACAGATAAATCTTTGCCAGGACCAAGGATTGAACCCCGGTCGCCAGCACAGAAGTCTGACACCTTACCCCTAGACCGCCAGGTCACCCCTTGTTATTAACATCGTCTCAAGTTTGAGAGTAGATATAGTCACATTTCTAGCTGTCAGATCAGGTTCTCTCTATGTGAATTGGCCTGTAGCATCGAGCTCATGCCACGGAGGGAAACCGTGCTCTCTGTCATTGTCTGCGTCGCACGCCCGCTCACACGCACACACGCACTCCACAGGTCACCAAGGCAATCAGGCCTACGATTCAATAACTAACACCTGAAACATCAGCCCGAGACATCAATTATTTCTTGATAAATGAAACTAATTTCGTAAGAAACTTGTTTTGACAGAAATTCAAACATGTCATTAAACAAATAACTGTTCGATTTTTTTCCGAATCGATATTTGAAAAGGCCTGAGAGAAAAAAAGCAGGTGTCACATTTGTGGTCGACACAGGTAAATACCAGAAGAGAGGCTAATTAAAACTGTCCCGATGGGACTATTCACGGTAATTCATCAAAGTTTTGTGGCAGGTATGTGTTTTGTTCCAACGAGTCAACAATATTTATGTTGTTATTCCATCGCACGGCGGTCTCGGAGCCAGGTAACGGACATTTCCACAAACACAGGAACGTGGTAAGGAGGGCTCATCTTATGATACTATTCAGGTTTCATTTCAATTTAATTTACGTCCTGCAGGGTTGACATGGCTTGTCTTTAATACAATCATACCTTCCATTAAGTCGGGTAGTTCCCACACTGGTGGTCACGGAGGCTGGCTCCATAGTGTGTTCCCTGAGAGGAGCAGTTTCTCCTTGACGGACTACACTATGGCCATAGCTTATAGTTAGATATAAGCTACGTCTTGTTGGACAAGCCAAGTCTTGATACCGCTCCGGGTAGAGGGAATGTACGATCCTGGACTGATTCTTCAAATATACGCTCACCATGTAGTCCAGTGTCTCCAGGAGGAAGATAGTTCTATCTCATGTTGTCTAGGGTCAACATGGAGTCTGGTGTCTCCAGGAGGGTCAACATGGAGTCCAGTGTCTCCAGGAGGAAGATAGTTCTATCTCATGTTGTCTAGGGTCAACATAGAGTCCAGTGTCTCCAGGAGGAAGATAGTTCTATCTCATGTTGTCTAGGGTCATCATGGAGTCCGGTGTCTCCAGGAGGTTCAACATGGAGTCCAGTGTCTCCAGGAGGAAGATAGTCCCAGCTCATGTCCTTATAGCTCAGGAGTACGCTGAGAGGACCAGTATTCATGGTATCCGCTACATAGCCAACTCCACAGGGGGACTCCCCGAAAGGCGAGTAATGGCTTTCATTCACGCTGACTTTTTGGAACTCTTACCCTTAGTACAAAAACATGTGAGATATGTTTTAATTAGTTCTTTACTGCACGTAACTAATTTGTCAACGTTGTAATGATATTGATTTGGATTAATCTAAATTATGTAAAAGGTCATGGATGAAGGTAATTTTTCTTTAAAGTAACATATGTAGAGTATACTTTTAAGAATCACCCATGAAGAAACACGCGCTTCTTAGAAACAATGTGAAAAGGATCTCACCACTAAAATAAATTTTTATACCATATTTCTAGTTAAAAGAATAAATGCGCCAATTCTTGTTAAAAGGAACAGCTTCATAGTATTTGGCAGAAGACGCCATTTCTCTATACCAATAAGAAGCTAGCCTTCACANTTCGGGTCATACGCACTTACGCTAATGTGTAATGGTAGGGTGATTGTGAGATGAAATGGAGGACCTACAGTTTAACGTGGAATCCGAACCACGGTGGAGGCCTGGCATTCCCCACATTCACAAGATGTCTTGTCAGAGGTGAAGGAAGGGTTTGGTAATCAGAACGGAGCTATAGACAACCTATAAATCATCACAGCATTATATCAGGGAATTGATCACATAGGGTTTACATCGACGGCCAAAGGAGGTGCGATTAATCGATAGTATTACAACGTCAGGCCCAAGTAGAACCTGTTAGCTTTGCTTGTATCAAGATCCAACGAACAAAACCTGATCAGGTCGTTCAGAGAGCCTCATTTCAGCATATCAGGAGGTGACCGGGTGATCTTGGAATATTGTACCAATTTGGAGCCCACATCAGCTCACATTATCGAACACAACCATTTCATAGTCTTAGTTAGTACCACCCCATTTGTAGAGTTTTGAGAGAACGAGAAGTTATGTAGTGCTCTTAGATGGATCAGTGGACAGGACACACTGGTACCTTTGCAAGATTATCTTTGTCTGTTCCCCCCCAGAATCTGCTGGACTGTAGCGTTCGTGACGTGCGTGGTGTGCGCCGGTTGGTTGGTCAGTTCTGCTTGGAACAAGTACAGTCAGAGTCCCACAGTGACCACCGTGGAGACAACCCACTACCCTCTATACAAGGTGTACTTCCCTGCCGTCACCATCTGCTCGGCCAACAGGGTGAAGAAGAGGATTGCCGAGAGGATCATAGCCAGGTGAGGGACATAGTGAGCCAACAGAGTGAAGAAGAGGATTGCCGAGAGGATCATAGCCAGGTGAGGGACATAGTGAGCCAACAGGGTGAAGAAGAGGATTGCCGAGAGGATCATAGCCAGGTGAGGGACATAGTGAACCAACAGGGTGAAGAAGAGGATTGCCGAGAGGATAATAGCCAGGTGAGGGACATAGGTAGCCAACCCCTGCCAGTGTAAATGTGCGGACAGCTCGCTGGTATGTAGTATTGCAGAGCTGTGATGGTTTGTCAGGTACCTGAACCTCACCGCGATGAACGACACCATGAGGTACTATGCCTGGAGAGTGATGAGCATCGTCTCCATCCTGCAGTTCCCGTTCTACGGCCGGGCCTACGAGCATCTCAAGGCCATTCCAGAGATTCTACACCTCTTCACCGAGTCTTTCAACATCACACAGTTCGCACTAGATGTGAGACATCACACAGTTTGCACTAGATGTGAGACATCACATAGTTCGCACTAGATGTGAGACATCACATAGTTCACACTAGATGTAGCACATCACACAGATACTTTAGCTCCCCATCTAGATATGAGCGTGGGCTGGCCTTAATTAACTACAATGTTGTCTTGCGATTGGCCCAATGAGAGTTGTTGGAGCCTGGGACTACAATAATGCCGGATGAGGACTACATCTTGGAATATATTGGTTCTAAAATACAAACCTTTCACCACCTTCCACCTCTGGGGTGCAATGTTGTACGTTCTACGTTCTATGTGGACGTGAGTGTACACACGTTATAAGAGATGTTTGTATAGTTTCAATAGGCATATTTATTGCATACTTCATTCAATATATGTGCACAATCGTGGACAGATGGATGCCATTTGGTCCAAGATCGAATACAGTTTAAAACTCGATACAAAGGAGGTTTATGTATTACTGCTCTCTGTCCTTACATTTGGTTTTATTATTTTCAGACTTTGCCGAGGTGCGACGAGATATTTTATGCCTGCAACTGGTGCGGACAGGCTTTGAACTGCTGCGAAGTATTTCATCTGCAGCCCTCTGAGGCGGGGTTCTGTTATTCATTCAACTCTCTGACTTCCATCGCAACCAAACACTGGTAGCAACATCTTCAAATATTATAAATATACACCACAATCTCATACGTCAAGTTACGTGCTACACTACAAGGTGGGACTCAACATTACCCCAACCGGGATCCGAACCTGCAAAGTACCAGGAGACAAAGTGCTTCAGAGGTCTGGCCAGTGGTATTACAGGTTTAAATCAAATGGTAACAAAGAATTTTAAAATGGTTTCATTGCTTTAGTTGTATTTTAATGTACAGCCGGCACTGCGCTACACTTGGGAGTACATACTCTTCTACATGATGACGCTTCAATGATAGTTTACAGTTAGATGGAACTCAAACACTTGTGTTCTGGTGATCCTCACTGCTCTATATTAGACCCTCGCTGCTCTATATTAGACCCTCACTGCTCTATATTACACCCTCACTGCTCTATATTAGACCCTCACTGCTCTATATTAGACCATGCCAGAACCACAATGAGGTTCCCCTCTGGTTCTGTTTCCCAGCCGCGTGTTGGAGGAACCAGACGGTTCTCTGGATGCGACCGAGTCCTGGAAAGACCCCTGTATCATGTGGAGGAACATGGGAACAGGAGCCGGGACAGGACTGGAGCTGTTCCTGATGCCTACGACGGAGGAGAACAGGATCGGTCGAGGTCAACGGGACCCCAACGGTTACAGGGTGAGTCCCGTCCTGTCTACACCGCAACGCGACATGGGGGTAACACTCAAATAACCTGACGATGGTCTCAGTCATATTTCATCCAATATACCGATATGCCAGGCCTCCACCGTGGTTCGGATTCCACGTTAAACTGTAGGTCCTCCATTTCATCTCACAATCACCCTACCATTACACATTAGCGTAAATGGGTATAGCCCGAACGGGTAGTAAGACGCGGTGCTAATAATAATAATAATAATATACCAATACTGCAGAGGTAGCTAGCTATCTGATTCTTGTCTGAGTGGACTGCAAGTTATCTCCATACATTATTTCACACCCGCTTCCTAAGAGAATGTGGTTACATTTACCACTAATTTCAGCCCTTTCGCTAGTTTTGATATGTGAATATCTCGGAGACTCAGTACGAAGTGTATGATCAAATTAATACCCTTTTAACGCTTTAATATAAAACCAATAAATTAGATAATTAATATGTTATAGCCCACTTCAATGGCCGCGTGGTCTAAAATGAGCTACTCTCGCAATAGACTAGAATGCCATTGACGGGGATATCGTGGTTCGATCCCGGTTGGGTGTACCGAGTTTTTCCCCTAAATGGTTTCCAGCTCTCTACGCTAAAATGCAGGTACACTTTATATAAATTCAACCTTACTCATCCCTAACCCATTAGCGTAATTAGTACATAAGCGTATAACCCGAATGGGATGGGGTGCTATATTAATTGTTTTTGCAGATGCATTACACACAAGTGGGCCATTAATTTCTGGGAGTGCGGTCAGAATCATTCTTTAAGTGATCACTTCTCCGTCTCTTTGAGAGTGAAACTCCACCATAACAGGACCTTAACCCCCATTATCTGTAAGGTTTGCTGGTCGCGGGTATTCAGCTCGTAAGCTCACCTCCTCAGCTGAAATGAAACTGTGCCCGCCAAACAGGTGATGCTTCATCATTCCTTGTCCTTCCCCGAGTCCGCCAAGGGCCAGTACGTGAGGGAATGGAAGGAGGACGCTTTCACGATGATGATAACTCCGTCTATGACGAGGGCGAGCATCGACCTCAGGTCCCTCGACATCTCCGAGAGGAACTGTTACTTCCCGGACGAGGGTCACCTCGACATATTCCACACATACACCCAGGAGTCGTGCTACATCGAGTGCAGACTCAAGTACATCGTCGACAAGTGTGGTTGCCAGCCTTACTTCTTTAGGTTCGGAGAAGGTAATTGCATTAGGGAACTTCTTTTTAATTCGAGTTTCAGTGAAAAACCACAAAATATGTCGATAAGTCATCTTATGAAACCAACTGTCCCATACCAATCCTGATACCGCCTTTACCTGCCTGATTTTTTTTCAAACCGAAGAATCACCAATTTGCTAGAATTATTTACCGGTTGCTACTACACAAAAATATAAAATCATCTGCATAAAATGTCGTATTTATTGAGGACTTAAAACAATAGCTCTAAAATAGGCTGGCTCTGAAGTCCTCCTTTCCATTCACATGACCCACACGATGAAGTTTACCTACCAGCCCACACCGCGTCTGAAAAGATCTAGATTCAAACATTGAATCTACAATAATTAATGTATTCATATTAAGTTGTCACTATGAACGTAGTTTAACTATCGTTACCTTTCTAGTTGATGTATTTTATTTACCAGGTCAAGTACGGCCTTGTTTGCTGTCGGAGTTCTTCTGCATTGCAGAGAATGCAGGTGAGAATGGTATGACACTAACTTATATATTCTATAAACATTCCAATATAAACTTAATATCACCATTAATGGCGGTTATTTGATATAGTTAGGCTATCGCAAGGATTCAGTGTAGCAACGTATGCATTATTACGTTCAGCTGGCACATGACTAGCTACTGCACTTGTCAAGGTCCGGACCAACATATATGTAACTGGGGTGTGTCTCCTTGCAACAGACTAAACCAATAGCTGGTATTTTCATGACGGGGTTTGAGAACTGACGGTTGAAGGTTGCGGTACGAGGCGCCTCTGGTGGCCAAAGTATCCAGTAATAAGCATTCAAGGCCAGCCAACAAACACTTAAGGGCATATTGTTACTAACAACCAAGCAGTTATTTTATTTTGTGAGTTAGAAATGTCCCACATGGCTATAGTTTTGGCATTTTCCAGCGAACCTGCGGACGTCTTCCCCCCCGGCCAACACGCCCGGTTTCAGATGGGAAGCCACCCTCAACTGCAGCGAGTGTCTGCCCACGTGCCACGAGACAGTTTACAACATGGATACACTCACCTCCAAGGACCCCATGGGGGTCAACACTCCCGCGGACTGCTACTTGGACATCTATTACAAGGATGCGGGCTTCGTCAAGTATTGGACTAGTATCTCTTTCGGATCTCAAGAGCTACTTGGTGAGACACCGCCACTCAGGATCTACTTGTGTGAAGATTTTGGCTAGCGTTCAACTACACCCTCTCCGCACCCTTTATTTGTGTCAGAGAAGTGGGCTGGCTCCATAATTCAGAGAGCCCCGGAGCTTAGCCACTTTCGTTGTGTCAGAGAAGTGGGCTGGCTCCATAATTCAGAGAGCCACGGATCTTAGCCACTTTCATTGTGTCAGGGAAGTGGGCAGGCTCCATAATTCAGAGAGCCACGGAGCTTAGCCACTTTCATTGTGTCAGGGAAGTGGGCAGGCTCCATAATTCAGAGAGCCGCGGAGCTTAGCCACTTTCATTGTGTCAGGGAAGTGGGCAGGCTCCATAATTCAGAGAGCCACAGAGCTTAGCCACTTTCATTGTGTCAGGGAAGTGGACAGGCTCCATAATTCAGAAAGCCACGAAGCTTAGCCACTTTCGTTGTGTCAGAGAAGTGGACTGGCTCCATAATTCAGAGAGCCACGGAGCTTAGCCACTTTCGTTGTGTCAGAGAAGTGGGCTGGCTCCATAATTCAGAGAGCCACGGAGCTTAGCCACTTTCATTGTGTCAGAGAAGTGGGCAGGCTCCATAATTCAGAAAGCCACGGAGCTTAGCCACTTTCATTGTGTCAGAGAAGTGGGCAGGCGCCATAATTCAGAGAGCCACGGAGCTTAGCCACTTTCGTTGTGTCAGAGAAGTGGTCTGGCTCCATAATTCAGAGAGCCCCGGAACTTAGCCACTTTCATTGTGTCTGGGAAGTGGGCAGGCTCCATAATTCAGAGAGCCCCGGAGCTTAGCCACTTTCATTGTGTCAGAGAAGTGGGCAGGCTCCATAATTCAGAGAGCCCCGGAGCTTAGCCACTTTCGTTGTGTCAGAGAAGTGGTCTGGCTCCATAATTCAGAGAGCCCCGGAGCTTAGCCACTTTCATTGTGTCTGGGAAGTGGGCAGGCTCCATAATTCAGAGAGCCCCGGAGCTTAGCCACTTTCGTTGTGTCAGGGAAGTGGGCAGGCTCCATAATTCAGAGAGCCCCGGAGCTTAGCCACTTTCGTTGTGTCAGAGAAGTGGTCTGGCTCCATAATTCAGAGAGCCCCGGAGCTTAGCCACTTTCGTTGTGTCTGGGAAGTGGGCAGGCTCCATAATTCAGAGAGCCCCGGAGCTTAGCCACTTTCATTGTGTCAGAGAAGTGGTCTGGTTCCATAATTCAGAGAGCCCCGGAGCTTAGCCACTTTCATTGTGTCAGAGAAGTGGTCTGGCTCCATAATTCAGAGAGCCACGGAGCTTAGCCCCTTCCTCATATCGTGCGCCTCTCCTTCTGGTCCACACGCTCTGCTACCATGTACCCCTCCCATTGTTTCTTGGCTGCTATCGTACAACCCTCAGAGTGTGAGCACCCTCTTGGCTGCTTATTGCATTATTTCGCAACAGGGCGTGCACTTTTTTCTTTTCCAATTACAGTCAACGCATTATGACTAGCATAACGACTACAAAACACATGTGTTCGATACACATTTATCTTAAAACGGCTTGACCATATATCAATGTATTTTAATAAACTGTGCTGGTTTGTACTGCTCCACAAATATTATCAACATCTGGACCTCAATACTTCTCGCGGTTCCTATTTCTGAAAGATCTACTAGATCAGAATCTACTCTACAGATAGATCTCAAGTATATGCTCGGTCTCTCACTGTCCTGGCACCCAATATATGTTGTCTAGTGAGCTCGAGTGAGTTCTTGAAACTGCTTGTGCTTTAAATGAGCAGGCTAATGGTTCTATACTTATAAAATATGTTTGTTTTTAATAATGTAATACCGTATGTTGTATTCACTGCTGGGTAAGTAGAAGAGAAGGCTAACACCTTAACTTCTCTAGATAACTTAAGGTAACTTTTATTATTGAAAGGACCAGTGATGCCTGTGCTTGGGTGTGGTCTAACAATAACAAAGAAGAAGTACATTTCTTGCCAGTACTAAAACCTCTATGGATATTAAATGTCTTTTGTTTTGGTAACACATAGAAACATGGTTGATATTATTGTTGTTTTTTTATAGAAGAAAAGTATCTTTTGTGTTGTTATCAAGAGCTGGTTATTATGTATAAATAGGATTATTTTATTGGAGTGTGTACTGCTGTGGAAGATGTTGGTGAGAATAAATAACTTATAATTATTGTTGTGGTGTTAACCCATAGAGTTATAATATTCTATTATCCAGCATACCCGTTAGTGGCGAGTTCGGGTACCCAGAGGCCCGAGGTTAAGTCCGGGTTGTTTCTGCACTGGCGCCAGCCGGGCAGGCTAATAAATAGTGTGTGGAAACAGGGATGTGAACTTGTTTGAAGGTTTGAGGGAAGAGCGAGGGGGAAAGAAACATATTATTATTATTATTATTATTATTATTATTATTACTGTAGTGGCATGTACCTCCGATCAATTTGCCTATGTTCACCATAAATGTACTATTACGGTTGCAATTTCTAATCTGGCTTGGTTTTTGTATTGCTGAGCTGACATCTAGTATTGCTCATGTGATCCAGGCGTCGCCTCTCTGTCGAGTGAGTTATACTCTAGAGCCTCTACCTTGAAGTAGTAAGGGCCCCTTACCCCTCTGAGAGGAAGACTTATGTTAAGTTGAATCGTTTACATCGAGATTGATAAATAAAGCAAATTGTAACCAAGTTTTGTACAATCGACCTGGCTTATAAGTTAGTTTGCAACTGATTTTCCTTGAGTAGAAAATGACTATTTAAATTATATTTTTGTGTATTGATGGCTACTGTTGATTTGTTCCAGTTTCGTTTGGGGGCATAATGGGTCTGTTTCTGGGAGTGAGTTTCCTGAGTGTGGTCGAGCTGTTGGTGTACCTGATGAAGTTCCTCGGAGCTGTGTTCCCGTTCAAGACACACAGAGGCAATAGAAGAGCCCACGTGGTCCATGTGAAGCCTGCACATCTCCAGAGTCACAGAAGAGCTCGCACAGAGAAGCGGCCAACAAGCGGCAGTTTGGGGTTCCTGTTCGAGAATGAGATGAGACTGGGAACAGTTGAGCTGTACTAAGGCAGAGATGAACTGTCCACCAGTGGGAGTGTACCCTACAGAGCTAGCTACATCTGTGAAATGTCCTCAACACTCAGTAGAAACTGTGGAGTGTACCATACAGAGCTAGATACATCTGTGAAATGTCCTCACCACTCAGTAGAGACAGTGGAGTGTACCCTACAGAGCTAGCTACATCTGTGAAATGTCCTCAACACTCAGTAGAGACTGTGGAGTGTACCATACAGAGCTAGATACATCTGTGAAATGTCCTCACCACTCAGCAGAGACTGTGGAGTGTACCTTACAGAGCTAGCTACATCTGTGAAATGTCCTCACCACTCAGTGGAGACTGTGGAGTGTACCGTACAGAGCAAGCTACATCTGTGAAATGTCCTCACCACTCAGTAGAGACAGTGGAGTGTACCCTACAGAGCTAGCTATCATCTGTGAAATGTCCTCACCACTCAGTAGAGACTGTGTTGTGTACCTTACAGAGCTAGCTACATCTGTGAAATGTCCTCACCGCTAAGTAGAGACTGTGGAGTGTACCCTACTGAGCTAGCTACATCTGTGAAATGTTCTCACCTCTCAGTAGAGACTGTGGAGTGTACCTTACAGAGCTAGATACATCTGTGAAATGTCCTCACCTCTCAGTAGAGACTGTGGAGTGTACCATAGAGAAATAGCTACATCTGTGAAATGTACTCACCTCTCAGTAGAGACTGTGGAGTGTACCTTACAGAGCTAGCTACATCTGTGAAATGTCCTCACCGCTCAGTAGAGACTGTGGAGTGTACCCTACAGAGCTAGCTACATCTGTGAAATGTCCTCAACACTCAGTAGAGACTGTGGAGTGTACCATAGAGGGCTAGCTACATCTGTGAAATGTCCTCACCGCTCAGTAGAGACTGTTGAGTGTACCCTACAGAGCTAGCTACATCTGTGAAATGTCCTCAACACTCAGTAGAGACTGTGGAGTGTACCATAGAGAGCTAGCTACATCTGTGAAATGTCCTCACCACTCAGTAGAGATTGTGGAGTGTACCATACAGAGCTAGCTACATCTGTGAAATGTCCTCAACACTCAGTAGAGACTGTGGAGTCTACCATACAGAGCAAGCTACATCTGTGAAATGTCCTCAACATTCAGTAGACTGTGGAGTGTACCCTACAGAGCTAGTTACATCTGTGAAATGTCCTCACCACTCAGTAGAGACGTGTGGAGTGTAACCTAAAGAGCTAGCTACATCTGTGAAATGTCCTCACCACTCAGTAGAGACTGTGGAGTGTACCATACAGAGCTAGCTACATCTGTGAAATGTCCTCACCGCTCAGTAGAGACTGTTGAGTGTACCCTACAGAGCTAGCTACATCTGTGAAATGTCCTCACCACTCAGTAGAGACGTGTGGAGTGTACCTTACAGAGCTAGCTACATCTGTGAAATGTCCTCACCGCTCAGTAGAGACTGTGGAGTGTACCCAGGGCACACACGTGTCCTTCATTGACTGCAGCTCCTCGAGCGATAATCAAACCTCGTGTGTCCTTCGCACCTGACACTCCCGGGCGAGTGCTCAGTGAGGCCTGATGACCCAGGGTACGGACTGTCTGGTGACCCGTGACCCGTGTTGACTGAATACTAATCACGTTGAACATGTAACATAAAATATAGTGCTATTAACATTATTTTTTGGAGAGAAACACTATCACTTCCCCTGGGAGTTAGTCATTCTGTCGCACACAGTTTACTGTTAGATCTAAGTGTAGTTAAATGTTTTTAGACCCCGAGGGAGCGTCACTGGAAATTATAAAGAGAGAGATGGTGGGAAATATTCCAGCTGTGATGGTTATCAATAAAACTACTTGATTGAAAATATGTTCAAAGTTGTTGTTAAATTATTCAATCTAGATTCATATTTTACTCCGGACTACGAGTTTTATGCAACAATTACATTTTTAAAAATTGCTGTTTGTTCCTTACAAACCACCTATAATATGCCGAGGATTGTTTTAAGCTTGAAACAGAGATGCAAAACACGATCATAATAACATGTTAATAAGCTGGGAATGTCTAACTAAGCTGTATTTGTCTAAACAGACATTAGTAAGATTGTAAGTGTACACAAACACAATGCACCAGTGAGAGAGAGTATAAATAGCGACACTAGAACAGTTCCAACTATAGCATGTGTGGCTACATCACAATCTTGAACACTGTAAGCTACCTTGGAGATTGTCTGCAATGACAATACAATACACCATTACAAATGTATCAATATGGACAAGTGAAATCCGACACTGTCTGATATTACCCCTAACAGTCCGACAAGCTGTCTGATATTACCCCTAACAGTCCGACAAGCTGGATGATATTACCCCTAACAGTCCGACAGGCTGGATGATATTACCCCTAACAGTCCAACAAGCTGAATGATACTACCCCTAACAGTCCGACAAGATGAATGATATTACCCCTAACAGTCCGACAAGCTGAATGATATTACCCCTAACAGTCCGACAAGCTGGATGATATTACCCCTAACAGTCCGACAAGCTGGATGATATTACCCCTAACAGTCCGACAAGCTGGATGATATTACCCCTAACAGTCCGACAAGCTGGATGATATTACCCCTAACAGTCCGACAAGATGAATGATATTACCCCTAACAGTCCGACAAGATTAATGATACTACCCCTAACAGTCCGACAAGATGAATGATATTGCAACAGAGTTCTCAAACAACTGTTGAAAGTAACAATTAGATTTACTGGCTGTGGAAAGTCTTACGCTACCTGATAAATAACTTCAATAATGTTCAGATAGCGGTAACAAAACATTGGTTTCTCAATTTATAAAATGTAAAAGTTACTTTGCTGTAAAATATTGATGTATTTATCTTACTGTACTGTGGCTACATAGTTTGACTGTCGTTCTTACAAACTTACACGCTATTGTCGTGTGCTGTCAGTGGAGTCAGCTTTTCAGCGAGAGAGTGGTTAGTCTGTATCAAGCAATCAAATTGAAAGGTTGTATGTGCGCTGATATAAGTGACGAGACCTCCACTGACAGGTCAGCACTGAAGTAAGCGACGAGACCTCCACTGACAGGTCAGCGCTGAAGTAAGTGACGAGACCTCCACTGACAGGTCAGCACTGAAGTAAGTGACGAGACCTCCACTGACAGGTCAGCACTGAAGTAAGTGACGAGACCTCCACTGACAGGTCAGCACTGGAGTAAGAGACGAGACCTCCACTGACAGGTCAGCACTGAAGTAAGTGACGAAACCTCCACTGACAGGTCAGCACTGGGGTAAGTGACGAGACCTCAACTGACAGGTCAGCACTGAAGTAAGTGACGAGACCTCCACTGAAAGGTCAGCACTGAAGGAATGATCCCCATCTCTTTCGTAAGTCAGTCCACGCTCAACAAATTACAACAATACACTTTGTCTCTGTTCTCTTATTTTTCTCGGGTCCAACACAAACTTAGCACAAAGAGACAATAATAGAACCAGCTCACACTACAGTACATATTGCCAACCCCCTTAATAGAAACATTTATATACAAACATATCATATTAACAAAGATTCCTTTAATTTATGTTTGCATGGGGTGTTTTGGAGGCTTGATCTATAGACTCGTCTCTTGAGGATCTGTCTAGTGCTTCCCCCACCCACTACCTACGACTCTTCTTCAGGTAGGTTCCAAGCACCTCGTGACCTCCACGTGACCTCGAACTAGAGACGAGTGTTCTGCGGATGAAGCCGACAGACTCCCTTCACAGATCTTAACCCGAGGGTCGACCAGATACGATCTGTCTAAGATGATAAGAAATAACTTAGTTCGTTGGGAAATGCAGTCTAGTGCCTCCTGTGCCAGAATTACAAGTGCAAAAAAACCTAACTAACCCTACTGATCTGGTTGTACGCCATTGGTACTAATATTGCGTCAGAAAACCTCCGTACTGACCAAGGTACGTTTAGCACTGATAAAATTGACAGAAAAACATTTTAAAATGTGTTCACAGCCAGAGAGCATTTTGGGTTCAAAATCTCCCTAAGATCCGCTTAGTTCAATTCTTTTTTAAAAATTAAGACGAGAAAAAAAAAAGATGAATCTGTTGGTAGAGAAATGAGAGCTTTAAACGACTCTGGGACTGATGGGGTGCGAAAAGGGACCTCCCTAGTGAACTGCGACCTGGCCTGACACTTGACAATGATAACCATACTCTGATTGGACCTCCCTAGTGAACTGTGACCTGGCCTGACACTTGACAATGATAACCATACTCTGATTGGACCTCCCTAGTGAACTGCGACCTGGCCTGACCCTTGACAATGATAACCATACTCTGATTGGACCTCCCTAGTGAACTGCGACCTGGCCTGACCCTTGACAATGATAACCATACTCTGATTGGACCTCCCTAGTGAACTGCGACCTGGCCTGACCCTTGACAATGATAACCATACTCTGATTGGACCTCCCTAGTGAACTGCGACCTGGCCTGACCCTTGACAATGATAACCATACTCTGATTGGACCTCCCTAGTGAACTGCGACCTGGCCTGACCCTTGACAATGATAACCATACTCTGATTGGACCTCCCTAGTGAACTGCGACCTGGCCTGACCCTTGACAATGATAACCATACTCTGATTGGACCTCCCTAGTGAACTGCGACCTGGCCTGACCCTTGACAATGATAACCATACTCTGATTGGACCTCCCTAGTGAACTGCGACCTGGCCTGACCCTTGACAATGATAACCATACTCTGATTGGACCTCCCTAGTGAACTGCGACCTGGCCTGACCCTTGACAATGATAACCATACTCTGATTGGACCTCCCTAGTGAACTGCGACCTGGCCTGACCCTTGACAATGATAACCATACTCTGATTGGACCTCCCTAGTGAACTGCGACCTGGCCTGACCCTTGACAATGATAACCATACTCTGATTGGACCTCCCTAGTGAACTGTGACCTGGCCTGACCCTTGACAATGATAACCATACTCTGATTGGACCTCCCTAGTGAACTGCGACCTGGCCTGACCCTTGACAATGATAACCATACTCTGATTGGACCTCCCTAGTGAACTGTGACCTGGTCTGACCCTTGACAATGATAACCATACTCTGATTGGACCTCCCTAGTGAACTGTGACCTGGCCTGACCCTTGACAACGATAACCATACTCTGATTGGACCTCCCTAGTGAACTGCGACCTGGCCTGACCCTTGACAATGATAGCCATACTCTGATTGGAGCAAACCGGGCACTTGCTCAGATAAACACACATGTGTGTTGTGTAGGAAATATACTAGAATAACACAAACACTGTATGAGGAGGTGGAACCAATAAAGACATGTAAACATTAAATATTATTCATGTATTTACAAATAATTATCCATTTCATTGTTCCTGCCGGAGGAGCTTCGGTTGGATAAAATATCAAGATAATACAGTACTCTTTAATGAGACCAATATTCTGTTTTATCGAGATGAAAATATAAAACATATTGAAAAATATATATTCTGAAGATAAAATAAATATCTGTAATGTTCAAAGATGACAAAAAATGGCTACAATAGGTTAAAAAAAACACCATTATTTTATATTATTTCTGATTAAAATATTGAACAAGACAAGTTTAATAAATTGACTTTAGTTCCTGAAGACTGATTTAAAATAGTTTATGTTATCGGATGGCTTGAAATAAGACCGTATAAAACTGTATAGCAATTAGAATGATCTCGCCATGAAAAGGAACGTCTTATGGAAATATTGACAAAAGTTACTTAAGATTAAAAAAAAAATCTTTTCTGAATTCATTGTATCTTCTAAAATAAAGTTTTCTACTATTATACATATTGTTTAAAAACAAATCAGACCAATTCCAGTCCACTCACGATAGTAGAGAATCCTTGTTCGAATTTTAAAATGTTACAAATCATCGTATAACAGTACTTTGTATACGGAAAGCCACAGAATCAACAAGAAAATAGTCCTAAACAACCACCGGAGTCAAATTTAACTAGCTTGGAAAATGCAGACATGATTTAAGATGTTCAAAGAATAACAGAGCCTAAACCATCATTAGGGAAATTATGGTAATTTATAAAAAGTAATAGTTTTGAAGTCGGCTGTCATAATTCGCGCTGTAAATGAACGAAACAAACACGTCCTTGGGCTGCCGCTAGAATGCAGTAGTGGTTCCTTGAATATAACAATACCGAATATTCCTCTCGACGAAAAAAATGGATATTTGCAAATTTAGAGGCAAGTAGATCAAACTATGTGGTTCCACTTTTTATAAACATGACTTGTACGTACATAAAATTAGGAATTATGTCACGGTCCATGGATATCAGAAAATAATAATTATTATTATTATTAGCACCGCGTCTTACTACCCGTTCGGGTTATACGCACTTACGCTAATGTGTAATGGTAGGGTGATTGTGAGATGAAATGGAGGACCTACAGTTTAACGTGGAATCCGAACCACGGTGGAGGCCTGGCATTCCTCACATTCACAAGATGTCTGGTCAGAGGTTAAGGAAGGGTTTGTAATCAGATAAATCTGTGCCAGGACCGAGGATTGAACCCCGGACCCCAGCACAGAAGTCTGACACCTTACCCCTAGACCGCCAGGTCACAGATATCAGAAAATAAATTAACCAAAAAATTTAATTTTTAAATCAAGTTATTGGTGAAAACCAAGGCTGCCAACATAAAAAATGGTTTCGTTGCACTACAAAGATAAATTTAAAATGAATGTTGTAATAAATGTAAAGGGGATAGTTAAAATAATTCCAGACCTGAATAATTTAAATACATCTTATCTTCATATAGAGAGATGTTCGAACACATATTTAATATTCTGGATAAGAAAGAATCCTCTCCAACTCCAATAAAGATGTCTCGAGAGTAAAGAGCATCGAATGAAATGAGAAGAAAATATTTTAAAATTACATTAAAGTTATTTTGATATACTCGAAAAAAAAATCATTACTCATGAGAAATTGTAATTAATAAAACTTCACCCGTCCTCATTTTAAAATAAATCGTGCCAGCTCTGGTTCCCCAAAGTCTTCCTGACAGAAATGGCAAAAGGTTAGCGCTTCAGTTAAAGATTAATTCGCAGCCATTCGGAGGCGCGCAGGTGATATTAAATGGAGGTGTAATATTTAATACGTGGGTCGGTGACAGAAAGGTTCCGATTTCCGTTTTTCTTCCCCATAAAGAGTCAGGGGGTGACAAATAACGGCACCGAGGGGTTTTTGTGGCAACGAATCTACCAGATGTCCGGTTTGTACTAATCTCCGCGGGTAAAACATGGTTTGTAAACGTTGTACTCGGGAGGTTTGCTGTGTCCTTGTTCAAATATTCACCTGCCATAACCTGGGCTTGATTCTAGGAATGGCTTCTAAAGACTGCGTGCAATGGCGGGGACATAACTGTTTTACCTTATACCTGAGCTGGTCTATCTTTCTCTTGGTTCTGTCTTCATATCTACTTTTATTTTAATACCTACTTTATTTATTAGTCTCTTGAGTAGGGATGAAGACCCGCCTCGGTGGCGTAGTTGGCTAACGCGCTTGTCGTGTTGAGCTCTACTGCTGAGGACGGGGAGATCGAGGTTCGAATCTCGGTCGGGTGAACTGGGGGTGGTTTTTCCTAAATGGTTTTCCACTCTCCTTCCACGCAAATGCGGGTTCACTTCCTCTAATTAAACCTCCCCAATTCCTAATCCATTAGAGTAATTAGTACTTAAAGCGTATAGCCCGAACGGGTAGTAAGACGCGGTGCTAAATATTATTATTATTATTATTATTATTATTAGTAGGGATGAACAAAATCCACCTTTTCAATCCGAAGCGAACTCAAATCGAATGTATGAAATATTCTAGAAGCCAAATTGAAGATAGAATATTTTATTTTAGTTGTTTTATCCTTAGATAATATTAATTTCTGGTTATTAAAATTAATGTATGCACTAAATATACTTGTAAACTATTTTATTTCACAATTGTTTGTAATATTTCTTGTTACTCTGATAGATCAATTTATTATCGCAATGCAATTCAATTTCTTCAGATTTGTTTCCATATTAGTATTAGTTTGTAATGTCCAAAACGGCTCGGAATGGCGGTCATTTAACATAAATGGAGTATTTTAGCTATCAATGTTCTTTGAAACCAGAATTTGTTTCTAAACACAGCTTCCCACAACCACTCGATACTTGCTCTTATCTTTCATTTACTTTAAAAACCATTCATCACATTTCGTTATTATTGTATAGCTACTAGTTCTTTTGTTCCTCACATTATCACTTTCTCTCTTCCCATATTCTTTGTTTGTCCCTCTCCCCGCAGTGTTATTGTTCCTCTCTTGCACCTCCGGACCATCCTCCGGGTCTGCTGATTGGAACTATCATCTGTGGTCCAGTGCAATATATTTACCAAATGATAAATATCACGGTGGTAGTTTACCTGGGGTAATCCCGGGACCAACCATCTGGTGTGAGATTATTCCTCTATTCTCTTTCTCTCCATCTCTCTGTCCTCTTGTCTTCTCTCTGTCCTCTTGTCTTCTCTCCTTCTCTCTGTCCTCTTGTCTTCTCTCCTTCTCTCTGTCCTCTTGTCTTCTCTCCTCTCTCTGTTCTCTTGTCTTCTCTCCTTCTCTCTGTCCTCTTGTCTTCTCCCCTCTCTCTGTTCTCTTGTCTTCTCCCCTCTCTCTGTTCTCTTGTCTTCTCCCTTCTCTCTGTCCTCTTGTCTTCTCTCCTCTCTCTGTTCTTCTGTCTTCTCTCCTCCCTCTGTCCTCTTGTCCTCTCTCTGTTCTCTTGTCCTCTCAGTACAGCGGGGACAACGACCCTCATATAAAATATAGCCCGACATTAATCAGGCTAATACCGGGGCTAGAAGTAGCGCCTTTAATTGAGGTTGTGGGCACCCCCCCCCCCATGGGGGACAGGAGGATATAGGACAGCCCCTACTGGCTCAGGAGGGAAGGAGGCTTAATCTCAACAATAAGGCACCCCAAGAAAATTTGTTATTACAGCTTTAGCCACCTATTTTACATATCCCGTAACTTTGTTGCAACAAAAACAAACGTAACAATGACAGGGGGGGGGGCCGTTCATCCAGAGCATCGTGATCGATTTTTGTGTTACTGCTTACAATTTGGCTTTAACTTTCTCGACACCCTCGGGTAGAGAAAGTATTGTGATTGTACAAACATTGAATTCAAGATTTTGAGGGATATTGACGTTTCTTGTCAACCCGTTTGTCTGTCTGTCTTCCTAAACCATTCCACCGATAGGGATAGAACTTGTTATTTTGGGTTTTCATAATGTTTACTTGAGGAGTTTTAGGAATTAGATATCTAACCTTAATATTAGGGTTAGGGTAAAAAGAAAAATGAAAATTTCATTATTTTTTTTTCAAAATTGGTTTTAACGATTTTGATCAAAACTCATATCCAGTCCCTGTTCAACATTACAAACAAATGATAGCATGAACATCAAATGAGGGTTCCTTACATAAGCGGATACCTCCTGAATCATCTGTGCAACTATTCAAGATTCAAGATAGCTCATCTTTGTGACGTTGTTGCGCTATTAAAAATAAAAATAAACCTTTAGATGAAACATATTTTACCAAACAACAGTTTCTTGGATATTGGTAAATGAGGCCCAGTAAATGTAGGCCCCGCTATCATGCTCTTTAATGAACGGAGATGTTACTTTTTCCACAATTTGTTTCTGTAATGGTGTATATTATTTAATATTTATTTCACATATCTTAATTGTTTTAAATAAATATCTCCATTCTTAGGCAAAGGAATGAGAGGGTCTGTTCGGAGCAACGCGCCATTTATTTGTACCAAGGGCTCCGCCCCTGGCTACCAGAAACTCATACTGATCAATCTAGGAACATAAAATGAGAATGAATTTAAAAAATATGCACCATTTTCCTGTAAACAATATGAAATATTAATAATGAATAAACACCACAAAGAGGCCTTTCTACTTTCTTAGAGAAAGTATTGTACAGGATAACATTACCTCGAGATTGTGGTGGATCCTGACGTTTCATGAACCCCTGAATTAACCAAGGTCAGTTTTACAATGTCTGTCTGTCTGTCTGTCTGCCCCGAGTCACAGCGTAAACTGATACTTTTAGTCCTAACTTGTAATTTAGATGTTATATTGTCATACTTTGGGGTGGAGCGATTCGGATTGTATTTCAAAAAGGGGATCTGAGGAATATTTTATTCTCTTAATAAGAAACTTTGTTCTTTTTTTATAAAAAAAACAAACAAAAAAACTGAGGTGACCTGGTGGTCTAGGGGTAAGGTGTCAGACTTCTATGCTGGCGGCCGGGGTTCAATCCTCGGTCCCGGCAAAGATTTA
>CABEEJ010007331.1:0-19927 GCA_901482245.1 Timema douglasi | reverse complement strand
GGGGGGGGGGGGGGTTTAAGATCCATCTAATTCTAAGTCAATGAGCTTTTAACGACCTCGGCCGGCATAAGCCCCCTTCGTCCCCCCTCCAGATAAAACAATGGAGATCGCTCTTTGTGTGGCCAAGTTCTATTGTTGAGGGTCGAGTGATGAGAGTGTCTCCTTCAATATAGTTTGATCGGTTTGAAGGAGTTTGAAGCACCCGAGGAGTAAGAAGGAGGGCTCAATATCCGCGCCAGAGTAAATACAGGGGGTTCCCCCTCGAGTCCAACACAAATAGTCCGCCGCTATTTTTTTTTCAGCGCTTATAAAAGAGATGATGGGACAAAGATGGAGATAAAAAAAAAGACAGTCTGATATCTCTTTGATTAATAAGTGAGAGATATATTTATAGGCGTGCTGTGCCAGTAAAGACTATCAGCTCGTGGGAATAACCCACCTAAATCCGTAACCCGTTCTGTGGTGTACTGGTCAGTGCACCTGGATACGAGTCTAGGGGTCCTGGGTTCGATTACCGGCTGGTAGTGCGAGTATTTCTCCTGAAAGGGGAACTATTCAAACGTACACCAAGGTGTGGTTAGCTAGGTTTGGTTAGCTAGGTTTGGTTAGCTAGGTTTAAGTGTTTCCACTGGTTCCACATCTTCACGCTCGCTATTATTATTATTATTATTATTATTAGCACCGCGTCTTACTACCCGTTCGGGTTATACGCAATTACGCTAATGTGTAATGGTAGGGTGATTGTGAGATGAAATGAAGGACCTACAGTTTAACGTGGAATCCGAACCAGGGTGGAGGCCTGGCATTCCCCACATTAACAAGATGTCTTGTCAGAGGTGAAGGAAGGGTTTGGTAATCAGATAAATCTGTGCCGGGACCGAGGATCGAACCCCGGCCGCCAGCATAGAAGTCTGACACCTTACCCCTAGACCGCCAGGTCACCTCATACTCACTAACGCCATCACCATCATCATCATCTCATCGGGACATGGAAAGAGCCTCCACGGAAAGGATGTACTATTAGTACATTAGTACTGGTCAATATTTCCACTACTGGGCTAATAAGGATGAAGCCCAGACGCACAGTAATAATAATAATAATAATAATAATAATAATAACCTAAATTTGTAAAAAGGTACCTGGAAAAAGAAATTAAACTCGGGGTCCTGAGCTTGGACTACCATTTATCTATCCCATGTTCAGGGCCATTCTTCACTCATGTTTTTAAGGCAGAATCTGTAATGGACGTGTGGACATCATTGGCTATCATCGTTCATTTTTCTAATTCACTAACATGTTATTTAACGCTGTTACACATAAAAGATAATTTCTATCTTCAAACTTTGCTATTTATGTACAATTAATTATATATAAGTGTAGTTTTTTTACCATTTCTACGTTAAGGGAGCAGGATTAGGAGGTGATACGCACGGTCTAATACGTGACTCTCACGTTTGACTGAATTGCTGGTGATTGGAAGATCGGGCTTCTAATCATGGCCGGGTGTACTGAACTTTTTTTTTTTCTCTCGACGGTTCCCACACTAGCCCTTCATGCAAATGTGGGTACATTTACTCTGAAATTCTACCTACCTCATTCCTACACCTATTAATGTACGCGTATAGCCCATACGGGTACTGATACTCAGTGACAAAAAGAATAAGATAAGATTGTGATAATAAAATAGTTCCAGTGTCATACCGGAATCAAACCAAGTCCTCTCCGGTCAGAGTCCGGCCACCCTAGCCACTGTACCGCGCGTTTAAAACGGTTGCGAAACTAATTCATGTGAACGCCGTGAGATCAATTTGGGTCTTTAATCAATCAATGCTCACTCGCTGGGAAATATATGTTACAATCAACAAGGTCGAAAAAACAGTTTATAAATATTTACCCTCCCTTTTGATAAACAATCATGATAATACCACAGAGTATTAAGCTAATAAATAAACAAACACGTAAATATATTTGTTAATTTTGTTAAATGAACAAAGAGATTATATGTTATTGATCGTAGAACCACAAGTAGAGTAAATATAGTAATGTTGGCAATGAGTAAAGAATGNGAAACCTGAAACTACTCAGCTATTGGCGCTGAAAACCAGGTGTGGACTTTATAAATGCCTGCAGGTATTGCTAAAACCTGATTTTGGTTGGAAGAACAGTAGAGAAAATCAAAACTCATTTCTTTGCGGCCAACATTGATAATATTTTCTTATATTATTTGTGTTATTTGATAGGTATTGATAATATCTATCAAAAGTAACATCTGCAGATGACATGACTTTATGTATGAATATATTAACATTGTTTTAGTAACTAACTTCTACTGTTCTTCCTACCAAAATCGTACAATACAAGGATTGTAGCCTTCAGGCCGAACCGATGTAACTCTTCTGAGCAATAGTGTGTTGTTTGTTTTTATCGCCGCATATTACTACCTGTTCAGGTCTAATGGGGTGGGGACGAGGAAGAAAGCCTCTCAGAGGTAATCTACCCACACTTGCGTGGAAGGAGATTGGGAAACCATTTAGGAAAAACCACCCTCGGTAATACCCAGACCGAGATACCAGCCACAATCTTCAGCAGGCCAGTCCTACCAACACGAGAGTGACGCCTTAGACCGTTCGGCCACGCAATAATAGACATCTGCAGAAGGGGCTTCAAGAACAGTTTTGCCAATTAATATTATTAAATATTCTTCTAGATATGATCAAAACTATATAATTTTCCCACTATATTCGAACCAGACAAAAACTAGATATTCTAATATTCTATAGTTTTTTCTAAACGTTGAGGTTAAGGTATCTCGGAAATTAAAATAATGAGATTAGCCTATTTTAAATTGAAGGATCAAATGCCTGATACAATATTGATAGTTTATGTTCTAAGCACTTATTTATATAAACTAAAAATAAAGAACATTTCATACCTCAGCCAATTTGAGGACATTAAAACCCACTAATTTTAAACTATATCCCAATATTCTTAAGAAAACCACCCGGAAGGATGGCAGCACTTTCGCTCCACCAAAATCCTATATTATAAAGTAAACCTTGTTGTTCTCTCCATGTTATAATCATCTTACTACAGTCTTAAGATTTGTCTTTGGATTTCAAGTAAGATAGAACACCAATTAATACTAGATTCAATAGTGAATTATATTCATAAAGAATAACCATTGTTCACCTGATGTAAGATGTCAGTTAACGCAAAAAAAAATATATATATATATGTATATAAACACTCCAAGTATTCGATCCATAGCTTAGAATTTTAGATTTAAATCACGATAGATGAGCTATTAAGTGAAAAACCTTTTGAACGGCCATTATATTTAAACGGATAGCCGGATCGAAAAACTATGCACATACATCGTTCGGTCTAGGCTCGAAGAATGTCCCCCCAGCACAGAAGTCTGACACCTTACCCCTAGACCGCCAGGTCACCTACAATTTGGTAGTTATCACGGAGCAAACAGACAGATGAAATGACAAATGTTCAAGCTAAACAAGTTAAGAGAATTTGACCACGAACCAGACTCGAAGTGAGTCCTCCTCCTCAAGATCGTTACCAGTGCAACCTAACCTCAACCTGATACAGTTTTCTTTGTATCACCGCCGGTTTTAATTGATTTACAGCACATGAAGTTAATTAAAACGTTTCAAAGCTCTCGTCTTCCGCCTCACCTGTGAACTTCAACAGAACAATTTTGTGCAAACTTCCATAGGCTTTAAATTTCAATTAATAAACGTGGAAGCGTCTGCTTGTATCTAGTCTTTGCTAATTGCATAGAACCGGGGGGAGGTAATTGAATTTCAGAACAAAATTTATGTTACTTTAACAAGTCTATTTTTGCACACAGCCAGGTATTTTGTTGGAAAATGTTTTTCTATTGTGTTGGGTTTCAACATTCCTTTTGTTGGTATTTTTACACGTGGGTAAGGGGGGTGGGTGTTTATTAGCTTCTGGGAACTACACTAGTTCACATTTTGCTTCAGGCCCCCACCTGAATTATAACCAAAGATTATTGGCTCTGCATCTGAAGTACAGCTTTTAAACAATCTTGGGCACGTCTGAGGCCTTCAACCTCCGGGGACTGGCGCTAAAAAAATTTATAACGACTGGTTCCGTTGCATTTTTGCAACATCTTAATGCCTTAAATAATAATTAAAAATACATACTTCAATACATAATATTATTATTATTGAAGGAATATTATTAAATAAATATTTTAAATGTATTTCTGTAAATTTTATTTTAAAAAAGAAAAGAAAACTACAACAATGTTAAACTGTTAAAAAAAAACATGGATTCGAAAGATTTTTTTTTCTTCCTTGAGTTCCTTTTTTTCAATTCCTATTTTTATGTGTAATAGCAATCACACATGAATAACAACTACATGGTCTAGTGGGTAAGGTGTCGGACTTCTTTGCTGGGGGTCCGGGGTTCAATCCTCGGTGCCGGCACAGATTTATCTTATTACCAAACCCTTCCTTCACCTCTGACAAGACGTCTTGTGAATGTGGGGAATGCCAGGCCTCCACCGTGGTTCGGATTTCACGTTAAACTGTAGGTCCTCCAGTTCATCTCACAATCCCCCTACCATTACACATGAGCGTAGGTACGTACAACCCAACCGAGTAGTAAGACGCGGTGCTAATAATAATAATAATAATAATAATAATAATAATAATAAAACTACAGCAAACTAAACTACGTAATAGAACGCTCAGACACATGATAGAGCTTGGACGAATTATGCAATGTAAACAAATGACGGCGATGAGCCAGACGTATGACATCACGACTGGCGCTGTTGCGTATTCACCACACTCCTGCGCAGCGCCAATTAAAACTCCCGTATCCCAGAAAATAAAGTGTTTTTTTTATGTTTGATGACGACATAAAACGGAACAGGAACTAACTGAGGAATACGTGGAGGGGATCCAACCTAATAACCTTTAATTAAAAAATACAGTCGTTATGAAACTGAAACAGCACCAGTCTCCGAAGTTTAAGGTTTATGTTTGAAAAATGTTTCCAAATATTTGTTAATATAAACGAAACCTGAGTAAACAAAGCATTGAAGTAAACCAAATATTGCTTCACAGTGGTTCCCTACATTTGATGACGATACACCCCGCATCACACAACAGTATCAAATATAGTATCATAGCTATCTCACGGCGCCAGATCTTTAAGGTACAGTATTCTTTTGGAAGCTTTGGACAAGCTTTACTAAGGATTCAGAACTATTTTTTTTTTAGAACCGCGTCTTACTACCAGTTCAGGTTATACACTTTTGTACTAACTCCCCTAATGATTTTAGAGATGAGGAAAGTTAAATTTAGAGGAAGTGTATCCACATTTGCGTGGAAGAAGACAGGAAAATCATATTGGCAACCCACCCTCAGTACACCCGATCAGGGTTCGAACCCAGAACTCCCCATCATCGTATATTTTGAGAATGGCGCCTTAGACCGTTCTACCACCGAGGTGTGTATCTTGTTAGATAGTTTTACTCCTCATTAGCAATCACACACACTACCATTTCCCCATGGAAGATCGATACACACGATTGATACTTGTTTTTAGGGATAGTTGGTCAAATGGGGCCGCGCTAGCCGGGAGAGAACAAGATATGAAACATTGTAGTAAGGGCTACCCCTCCTCTCTTTCTATCGAACTTTTCAGCAATAAATATTCATGGAGAGAGACAGTAAAAGCAGTATCTTGTTCCCTCCAAAAGCTCATAAATATGTTGTGCATTTCAATCACATTCGTTTTTATACCTGTCATGTCTTTAAGTGCACACGATGTCAAAACTCCCCCTGGCCCGTAATGGGTTGGATCCACCTATATTCCCTTCATTCATCTATTGGTAAAGGGGTTAAACCCTCCCCTCTCCTATTAGCCCCTGAGATGATGTATATATAGCCTAACATTACAGGGTTAATTCATTTCCACAACACTAGCCCTTTTACTGGGAGTGTTCTCTTGAACGCCTGCCAACACGCGCAATACTTACCGCACAGCACCCAGTGGGAGCCCTGACATGAGCTCAGGACAGTGACGAGTGTGTTTGGTAACATCACAAACCTACAAGAATAATGAGACAATACTCTAGTGATCCTGGGCAATGTTGCAGGTCTAGATACGACTCTAGTGATCCTGGACAATGTTGCATTTGTCGGGAGGGAGAAAAAAGATTGAAGGTTTGGACATGACTCTAGTGACCATGGACAATGTTGAACGTCTTGAGGGAGGGAGAAGATTGCAGGTCTGGACCCGTCTCTAGTGACCCTGACCAATGTTGCAGGTGTTGAGAGCGGGGGAAATATTGCAGGTCTAGACACGACTCTAGTGACCATGGACAATGTTGAACGTCTTGAGGGAGAACAAAGATTGCAGGTCTAGACACGACTCTAGTGATCCTGACCAATGTTGCCTGTGGTCCGGACACGACTCTAGGGACCCTGACCAATGTTGCCGGTCCGGACACGACTCTAGTGACCTTGACCAATGTTGCAGGTGCTGAGAGCAGCTCCAGTCGAGGGAAAGCGAAGAGTTCGGGTCTGGACAGCAACAACCCGGTAGCTGTCATGAGGTTGCGGCTGGAGAATGATCGCCTGCAGAGCGAAGTGGTGGAGCTCAGGAAGTTAGTGGGCACCTGCAGGAGCGGGTCGGAAGCCGAGGGCGAGTGCGAAGACCCCATGAGGGTGCGGAGCCTTGAACTGGAGTTGCAGCATGCCAGGGAAGCCCTCGCAGGTAGATATTCCCCCAGAATGCTCCACCGTTATTAATATATTATCTTGCTCAGGAGTCGGGTACCTTTAGGATTTTTGTAAAAATCAACTTTTGTAAAATACATTTTTGTGAACAATGATAACATTTTACTAGATAAAGTGGGACAGCTGCAGATTACATGACTTGACTCTTGAATACTTGAAAGTAGATCTAGTAACTTTCCTAGCATTCAGATAAGATCATTCCTGTGAACATTGGATGGCAGGTTTTATAATGAAAGTCACTAATTTTGTTACTTGCTCTAAGCAATCTTTAAAAATAAAAAATAAATTAGTGAAATGATGTAAAAAAAAGTATTTAAAATGTACTAGAAATAATAAACCAAACCCCTTTTAAATAGCTTCTAGACACATCTAAAACTTACAAATTCTATCTGATGAATATTATCCGCCCCGCCCCTCACGCCCTCCCCCAATTTTTGACAAACAGCAATAGATGACATCTTAGTTGTGCTGTTTACTCACTGATGTGACCTGTTCCAGCTCTGAAGGCGGACCGAAAGAGGTTGAAAGCAGAGAAGTTTGACCTCTTGAACCAAATGAAGCAGCTGTACGGGACCTTAGAAGACAAAGAGAAGGAACTCAGGGACTTTATCAGGAACTATGAACAGGTAAGAAGTAAAAAAGAACAATCGAACCAGTTGTCGATATTATGTTTCGCTTGGAGAGGAGCAATTAAAGTAGCCCCATGGCTTCTTTGGTGCTGACTGACAGCTCACGGCTGACTTCTGACAGTCAACATTTAGGTATATACCTAAATTTTGACAGTCAGAAGTGACAGCTGCAGATCATATGGTTCGGCGTAGGGATACATAATTTGGTCTGGTAACTTTTCAAAGCTGTCAGTCAGCACCAAAGAAGCCATGGGGCTACTGTACCTTAAGATAATATCTCATTCCACCAATAGCGTGTAGCCTACCCCAAGCGTTTTTCAAAGCTATCGCATGCTTTGTGAGACAATTTTAGAATATTCTTTATTTGTTTTTCACACTATAAAATAGCATCAGTAACTATGATTAACAATTTATTACAAATTTAAAGAAAGGCCATTTGCCAAAAGCGCAATAGACGGGTGATGTTTTCCTTTTGTTTTATACTTTAATACTTGTAAAATGTTACCGCCGCTATTGAATTTTCTTAATATTTTCATGTGGGCTCCGTCATGTATTTTTTCTTGGGCAACAGCTCCTTTGATTTAAAAAGGTTGGGAGCCCCTGACTCAGCCCTTCGGGTTATACAAGACGTTGCATTGTGGGCGCAGTGGCCTGGAGTTTCCAATATAATACATTGAAACCAGTGAAAACATTTTGCCATCGGACACTAGCACATTCTTTTTAATCAATTACTTCGATGGTGACCTGGTGGTCTAGGGGTAAGGTGTCAGACTTCTGTGCTGGTGGCAGGGGTTCAATCCTCGGTCCCGGCACAGATTTATCTGATTACCAAACCCTTCCTTCACCTCTGACAAGACATCTTGTGAATGTGGGGAATGCCAGGCCTCCACCGTGGTTGGGATTCCACGTTAAACTTTAGGTCCTCCATTTCATCTCACAATCACCCTACCATTACACATTAGCGTAAGTGCGTATAACCCGAACGGGTAGTAAGACGCGGTGCTAATAATAATAACTACTTCGATACCTATTACCTATTTATTTAGCTCAGTTACACAGAGGTATCGTCTTTGGTGGTCTTGGGGTAAAATGCTCGGCCTCAGGACACAACGTTTGTGGGTCCAAACCCAGCCGGGGTCGACGGATTTTTCTTGAGAGATAAAAGTATGTAGCACAACTTCCTTCGAAGGTTAAGTATAGCCTTAGGTCCCACGTCGATTGTGGCATATAAAATAACCCTGAAAGGTACGTGAACATAACTTTCCTGGCGAAATCAGTAGGCCCTTTAGCGCTTGCTCATAGAGATTCAGTGTGGAAGGCACCTGGTAACCACTACTCTTTCTAATCTCCTCTAGTACATGGGGTATCCACCAGATGGTGCAGGCAGTACTAGCCAGTCAAGAGGCTGAGCGCGTGCCCAGCACCGGATGAACAGAAATCACATCAAACCAACCCCCGGCGTATTGACTTAAGAAGAAGAGGCTTGAGGGTGCCCAGTACAAATGAAAGAAATGGGGCCCTTGTTCTTTAAAATGTTGCTGAATTATTCATATTGGTACTCAGACTGATAATTCGTCATTTTAGCGGCTACATTATCGTGTGTCCCGGCTGGCACTAGCTGCGCCAGTTTGCGACGGCAGTGCAGTAGCGGATTTAGGTTTGAGGACGCCCTAGGCCCGAGACGATATGGCGCCCTTTTTTTTTGTAACAGTATATATATATATATATAAACATATATATACATATATGTGTGTGTGTGTATAAAATAATGAAAATAATAACAATAATAATAATAATAAATCTAATTCAGGTATAAATTAAACATTTATTTTTTTAACATAACAATTAAATATAGAATTAGTAATAAATTGCTTGTAATTAAAATATAAATTATTTTTATCTGATTAATCATATAATAAATTTTTTTCTTGCTTTCGTCCGTGCGAAAATATCAATGACCTCCTCATACTTAATTTCTTGAACCAATTGTGCTTCAATGGTTAGTAATGCAAGTGCATTTAGTCTGTCTTGTTTCATACTTGCACGCAAATAACTTTTCACTCTTTTCAGAGTGGAAAATGATCTTTCTCCAGAACAATTCGTTGGCGCCCCTCAAAATTTGCCGCCCTAGGCCCGGGCCTCACGGGCCTAAGCCTAAATCCGCTACTGCGGCAGTGATAGGACTATTGCTGCTGAACAAAATGGCGGCGGCGCATGGTGTTGTGAACGGCCCAAGACTACCCAAGGTGTGTTTTGTTTCAGCGGATGAGGGAGAGCGAGGCTTCCCTCCAGCAACTGTCCACGGAGAGGGAGGAGAGGGAGAGAGAGAGGTGGAGCCTCCTCAGGCACGCCCGAGACGAGGCCGAGAGGAGCCTCTCCCTGGCTGCTCAGCTCGAGGTGAAGGAGCAGCAGATCCAGCAACTCCAGGAGCAGCTGTACGAGGTGAGACTAGCATGACCGACCCTGCAACGTTGCCAGTTCTCAGTGACTCTGAAACATTGCCAGTTCTCTTTGACCTTGCAATGTTGCCAGTTCTCATTGACCCTGCAACATTGCCCGTTCTCTTTGACCCTGCAACATTGCCAGTTATCACTGACCCTGCAACATTGCCAGTTCTCACTGACCCTGCAATGTTGCCAGTTCTCACTGACCCTGAAATGTTGCCAGTTCTTAACAAGCCTAGTCCCAATTAGTTCATACTAGCGAGATTATACTGTACTGATTGAATAGAATTGAGGAAAGCATAATTCAGAGAAAATGTGCATTGATTTATTTATTTTGTCAAAAAAAAATTATATGCGCCTTGACACGCATTATCTTAGTTAAAATCAGAGTTATCACGTTTTTGCCCCAACGCCCTCAATTAATATTTGCATACAACCCCAACTGGTACCAAGACGGAAGAAGAAACGTGTCCGAAGTTGGTCCAAAGAGAGATTACTGTGATGAATATCAACTCACAGGTTGCAAATAATCGTAATTACGGCACTGTCCATATGGAGGGAACCAAAATACAACTAATTTAAATTAGTCGAGAAACAACATGGGAATCGAACCCAGGACCTTTGACTTAGCACGCCAATGCTCTACTACTGAGTTCTCCAGGATTCATATTCTTGATGTCATTTTTAAACTAATTTAACTTTATTTTTAACACTGCGTCTTATTACCTGTTCACGTTATATGCATATTATGTACTAATTATGTTAATAAATTGAGGTTGCGGAAGATTGAATTTTAGAGGAAGTGAACCCGCATTTGCTTGGAGAAAAAGTGGGAAAACATTTTGGGCAAACCACCATAAGTAGACCTGACCGGGATTTGAACTGCGATATTCCCGTCATTGGCAGTCTAGTCTGCCGTACGACCACTGAAGCAGATAACTAGTTTAAACTAAGAGATGTTGTGTTTGTAACAGACCCGGAGACAGCTGTCGAACCAGGGAGGGGGCTGCCTGTCGGATCAGGAGAGTCTCGCCTCCATGTCCATCTCGGTGTCCCGGGTGAACGGCTCGTCAGGCGGGCTGACAACGCCCACCGCGGGTCACGCCCACTCTGGTCTCCTGAGCAGCCACCACGGGTTCAGCAGCGGCGCGGGGCTCCAGCCCGGTGACAGGGGCAGCTGCAGTGCGGACTCTGGGGTCAGGGGGAGCTCGGACCGAGAGTCGGGGGGCGCCACTTCCGGGGGAGGAAACCTCTCCGACTCCACCACAGACGGTATGACGTCATGGCTACTTCTCCGAAACTGTGGTTTTTACAGAACTCATTTGAGTAGAGTCATCAGCACTTTGGACCACCCACTCTAGTAGTTTGTAAATCTCTTGTAGACCACCTACTCCCATACCATGCAAAGAGTACACCACATTTATCTTGAAAGCTAACAGTCTTACTTTGGTGTATAACACCATGGTTCTCTATTATAACCTACACCATAGTAGAAACACGCTCGGTAGATTCTGGCTGACGGGTGGTGACATCTCCCCCTCCAAGCGTCACCACCTACTGGCCGGCCTCTAATCTTGCTACCTTTCAAGGTAAACCAAGGGTACATTTTGATCCAACCAGGATATGAACCAAAGTCTTGATTATGACAAAGTGCTCCTTATCTAAAACCACAACATATAATCCTCTTCGGCGTTTGAGTCACTAGACGTTATATTAATAAATATTAGATATTCTAGAAGACCAAAGAAGGTGCTTGCAGCTAGTTAGTATGAAACTGATTGAAATCCCGCCATTTTTTTGTAGCACCATGTGTGAAACATAATTAACAATCAGCTACTGGACGGTTTGTGATTTCATTCACTACCCTAATACAGTTGCAGTTAAGTAGCTTTGTGGGCAAAAGCTTTTATTTAGACGAATTAGAGGTTTTTGAAACTTACAAATGACTTTGCACAGCGCTAGGTCAAACTGTGCTTACTAACTCAAGCGGTTTGTATAGTTTGTATTTTAAGAACAGAACTCCAATCATAGATCCTACAGTCATTTTCTGGTGTTACAAAATGAAAAAAAATCTCTACAAAGTAGCCAATGATGGAAATCCTTGCCAATTTTAATATATTCATCATAAAATATAAACTATATAGCAAATATAAATGTATTGTTCTTTTTTTCGTAGATAAAAATCTTTAAACCTCATGTGAAATTATATATTAAGTGTCACCCACTTTGGTGGACGAATGGTCTAAGGCGTCACTCTCACATTAGACTGGAACTGCCGATGGTGAGGAGATTGGGATTTGAATCCTGGTCGGTTGTACAGAGCGGGGTTCTTACTAAATAGTTTTCCCACTTTCACTCCTCGCAAATGTGGATGCACTTATTCTAAATTTAATCTTATTTATCTCTAACACGCTAGCATAAACTATACTTGAGTCTAAAACATGAACAAGTGCACGGTGTTAATAATATTTTGCATCATATGTGATTCGAAACACCACAGAAAAACTGTCATCTAGGTCAATGTTTCGCAAACAATGTGCCCTTTACTAACGCCGATACACCTACCGTTGAACCGTTTGGACTGGGGGCGGAATCCACTTTCTGCCGCAGCACATACCCAAAATAAAATAGTGTGCCACAAAACTTAGGTTTTTTTAAATGAACTGTGAACTCTAAATGTTTGCAGAACATTGATCTAGATATGTAGACATACATACACACTAAACCTGCCCTTCCATTGGCTGACTTCCTTTCTTGGCATGGGTCGAGGGCTCACATGTCTGCTCATATGTAGAAGGTTCACACACTCCATTGCCTATGTGTGCTTCTTTGCTTTCCTATTGATTTTGAGCCATGTCTTATTTTATCTTGTCAAGATGAACCATCCCACACTCAAGATGTTCGATTTAATTGCACAACACCAAAATGTAAACTAACTTATTTTTCATTATAACCTAAAATAGACTTTATCCAACGTTTCTTTAGTCTTCTATTTCTTAACATAAAATAAAATAAACTCAAGATGTTCACACTTAAGTTACCGGTACCGATTTTTTTTCTTACTGAGATTTGTTTGTTTGTTATTGGTAGACTAAAATACTTTAAATTAGTGTTTGCAAATTTTTTTGTCAATCGTATACCCCTTTTAGAGCCATCGTCTAGTCATCGTACCCCTTAAAGTTTTCTATTAAAAAATATTAAACAAAAACTAACTATTTTGTAAATTATAAAGAGCAGTTAGTTGCAAATTTTAGTGGAAAGTTAAACATCGCCATGACAAGCGGTAAAGAAAGGCTTACAAAAGTCTGTAGCACTACATAAAATATGTGTTCAGTAATTTATCAGACTTGCTATCATAAAAAAATATTTTATGATTAATAAAACTCACTGGTATGTCGTGTACCCCCTTCCCCCGAAGTACTTTGTGAACCCCAAAAAAAGGGATCTCTATTTGTAATCCCAAGTAACAACATTACTATCTATAAAACATTTTTAAAAACAGTGCACTTAAAGATGGTTTTACTGGAGAACAAACCAAAATGGCCTTTTAGTGTCAATAAAATGTATTTCACAAAGCTAGGTTCAGGTAGTAGCCCCGCCCTTTCCATAAACCAACAGAGCCTACTCAGACTGAAATTTACAAAGAAAACATAAAATACAGTGGTCCTTTTTCTATTCAAGCAAATGTTTGCGAATCGGTCAGTTGAAACAATCTTCAAATACCGTCAACTTGTTACTTGTTTGAAAAGGTTTGTTCATCGAAAGGGGAGCGGGGATAAGAGTTTGGTGAGGGAGGGGGTTGGGATCGTTGGTAGACGGACTATTGTGATTGGACCGCCTTACAATGAACAATTTGAAAGTTAGTTGTTTCACTTGGAAGAAGTGTTATCCCTGAGGACTGCAACTAGCACTCCTAGTGTCCAAGGACTCAACCTGGCTCAAGTAGCGCAGCGAAACTCTTCTCTAAGGTTTTGTGTCTGGTGTATACCTTTTCTATGCCATTGGGGTGAAAGACTTTTTTTTTTTTTTAATTAATCAAATCATGTTTGGCTCTATATTTTGGGTTTTTTACTTTTAAGGTTATTAATAAAATGTAGTTGTTAATGACTAGATAAAGTAGTATTTTATTTTGTAAATGTTTCATTCTGACCATCCACCCCCCCTTTTTTTTTGCATGAACTTGAAAAGAACATCTTAAGTGTATTTTACTGTATCCAATCTAACTCGGTGAAAATTGGTTTTACTCTTGAATACTTTACACTTTACTACTTCTTTGGTGTGCCTGTTATTGAGGTGTATTCCTATTTCAAAAATATTCTAAAAATTTCAACTTCACAAAACTTTTTTTTTTTCAATTAATGAAACTGAGATATATTTTTTTTCTACAGCTCTGAAACGTTAATTAAAGATATTGTGCAAATAATGAAGAATCAAAAAGAATGTGGAGTGTAATTTTTTTTCCCCCCTACACACAAAGTTTTGTATTGACAGGCGCCTCAACAATTGCTGTGGAAGGCAACAATGTGGACATGGACACGATTTCTGTAGTCTCCTCTATAGCTGCACCTCATATGTACCAATGTAAGTGAAGTCCTTTTCAATCCTTGTCCGCCTTTCACGACCTGCTTACACCTTTTCTTTTCATTTCTTCACGACTTACACACGAGTGGTTTGTGGCTTGGACTGTACCATCTGTAGATCGAGGGGGTGGTGGGATTCTATTATATTGAATGGATGTTTTTAACTATATTACAGTGATGTACCCACAAATTTTGGATGGACACACAATGCAATGAAAAATAACCTCAAAATGGGGGCGCTTCCCCCTCCACCACGCGATGCGTCACTTTTCTCGCGTATCGTAATGCATTCTTTGATCCTTTAGCTATCCGGTGGTATAATTTAATTTTGGATGTAGAGGATAGATTCGAAACTACAACGCCAAACTATCCCCCGATCTTGTTATCATTAGGTTTTTTGGATTGCCCCCGTATGGTAGCAAATTTAAAGACTTATTCACGTCAAAAGTTATTTCAGAAGGTTTTCTTCTTAAGAATTTTAAAGTAACTCTAAAGGGGGAGGGTTAAGAAGGGGATATGTGAGTTAAAGTCAGTATTTTTGCCAAGTTCACGACAAAAAAAAACAACTTTTTTGACCTAAATAAATGAAATATCGCTTGCTTCATTATACCGTGATTCTGGTATAAAGAACAGTTTTAAAAAATTTAAAGATCATCTTTTGAGGTCAACATTGATAGCATTTTACTCAATTTTCAGTGTTATTTTATAGCACAACACACTCCTACTTCCAGTGTGCTTCCAATAGACGTTCAGTTTTACTGTCCCGAGGATTAGGATTGTGTGACAGTGATTCAAACATGGCATTACAATTTACAAAGAATCTCAGAAGCAGTTTATTAGATAGTTACTAAACACTCCTTTTGAAACAACTTAGTAATTTGCACCGCGATCAGGCAGATGACAATTTCTCCACGTTAAAAATAACTAAAACTTCTAACTGTGCTAACACCCCACAAATCACTTGGAGACTACATTGTCGTGAGTGATGGTCCTGGTCCGACTGTGGCCGCGTTGGGATTATAAATGTTCTCCCGACCAGCGTCGAAGCCCGGCACATAGTCTAATATTCCCTGGCTAGAAGCGATAAGCCATCTGCTTTGTTACTCTCGCCCTGGTGGCAAGACTGCAAGGCAGGAACCAAAGTTTTACTTCACACTTTTAGTAATAGCTCATTTTATTATTAAATTGTTTTTATCAATATTACCCGCCTCGGTGGTGTAGTTGGCTGACGCGTTAGTCGTGTTGAGTCCTACTGCCGCGGACGGGGAGATCGAGGTTTGAATCTTGGTCGGGTGAACTGGGGGTGGTTCTTCCTAAAATGGTTTTTCACTCTCCCTCCACGCAAATGCGGGTTCACTTCCTCTAATTCAACCTTCTCCAATTCCTAATCCATTAGAGTAATTAGTACTTAAAGCGTATAACCAGAACGGGTAGTAAGACGCGGTGCTAAATATTATTATTTATCATTATTATTATTAAAATATTATTTATTAATATTAACTAAGATACTTTTTTTTTGTCGAACCAGCACATGCCTTTAATGACTTTGTGAAGTATTTAAGAGCCAAAATTGGCCCAATAAGTATTGAAAATATCTATCAAAAGTTGAATGAAAATAAAAAGTCCTGTTCAAATTCAGCGGCTCCCACAACCGATTCAAGAATGGTTGAAATTACTATGCGTAGATAACTAAACTAAATGTATCTACTGAAACGGTATTTTATTTATTTTGTCTGAAAAAACATTTTTGCAACAAAAATTGTAAAAAATTTGAACCTTGACTCCTTTTTCACCCCACCTTAAGCTGTATCTTTAGAATATCAAGTCATAATGTTAGCCTTAAAATTTAATTCATGCCCTTGAAGCATCCTTATTATATTAAAGTTCTAAGTTTTTATAGTTTTTGAGTTTTTACTTAACTTATTTCTAACCTAGAGGAAGAGACAGGGGGATGGAAATGTCCCTCTTGCCCCCCCTCCATTTTACCATATCCCCATGTGCATCACTGTCATATAGCGTCAGTGTGTTGTGATTAAATAAATAGCATGCCTTTTATTTTGTTTGCTAACAAAAAGCTAATGGTTCAAAAACACTGATGACTAACTGTGGATTTACACGTTCTCCGAAAAACAAGAGGAGAGCAGAAACGCGTAATAACGGAACGAGCTTTTAAGCCAATCACATACTTTCAGCCTCATCGACTTTAGTTTTCATTTCTCTGCGTTATAACATCAGCTTGAGATCCAATCAAATTTCAAAGCCCAACGATTCAGTCTGTGTGCGTGAATGAGCCTTAACCAACCAACCCGACAAGTGTCCAAGCACACATAAAGAACGATACTGGCAGACAGCTGTGTCATCTGTTGGGAAATAATTGTAAATAACCCCTTGAATAGAAAGCTCATGTGTTGTTTAGATTTGTTTCACAACACAACACATTAATTTGAAAACATCTGTTATGATATTAATTTAAAATATGTTTGTCCATCGGAAAATAAAACAGCTCATTAATCGGCTGTTTCTACTTTTTGATGTAGAGCATTATGGGTCAAACAGATTCTTCCTTCAGTTTTTCAGCGGACGTGTGAATCAAGCTTTATGGGAAACTGAAAAACTCTCACAAACACAACATTCTTCACTGGGATTTATACTTCATTCTTATCTTCAACTATTAAGAATATCTTTTATTCATGCTTCTTGAAATTTGATAAGATACATAATATTGACATTGCTACCAGTCATTTATATGGTAATATATATTGTAATAGATTATATCATACTCCTTTACAAGTTTGACAGCTAGATTACACATCCATTTTGCCAAACACACATCATCTCATGTGTGGGTTTAAAGAACATGTCTCTATAAAGTTGTTCAGTTAGTGCATTATTTATACATCACAACATTGTATCTGTATTGTTAGTGTTTTTTTTTCACCCATAGTTAAATGTGTTGTTTGAAGTTGATAATGTTGTCACTCCTAATGTCACTCGCTGTTAATGTCCCTTGTGGTATTGATATGTTGTCACTTGTATTATGTTAATCGTTCGTGGTAATGTTGTGACGTGTGGTGATATTACCACTCAGGTTGATGTTGTCACTCGTAATGTTGTAGCTTGCAGTTGTCACTTATGGTAAAATGTTGTCACTGGTGATAATCATCTACCCGAGTCTTTGTTTGTTCTACAGCAACGACCCCCAAGGACTGCAGCCCTTCTCTATCACCGTTGAACGCCAACACCTTCTCCAAGTCGATAGACAACAGTGTCCTCTCTCGGTAACTCCACTGCTTCTATTCAGTGTATTGTCTAGCTGCATGCTCTCGGGCCAGAACTGACTATCAGGATCTCTCTCTCTCTATTTAGCTTGTCGCCCACTATGCTGCGTCACCGACAGTAAATTTCCGTTGTATGCTTTTTATGAAATCAAATGGTTTTCCAATACAGTGCAACGAACTGTCGTGCGGGGAATCAGTTTGTGTAGTTTTTATGGCTGGAAGTCTCAAGGTTTCTAAAGCAATGTTTATCATGCTCTCTCCAGTGGCGTACCTCTTTTAGGGCCATTGCTTAACCGACACATGCCTTTTATCTCTTTATAATTAAAAAAAAACAACGATAAAGTACCTGTTCTTTTGTTAACATTATTATAAACAATATTTCCAAATTTTAATGAAACTATATCTGGATACATTAATCATCATTCCACGCTTTGTATTAAATTTTTGGGATAAATTAAACAAAGCCCCGACAGAGGGAAAGAAAGGCTTATAAAAGGTTATAATTTCTCGTCATAATATGCCCTAATTTGTTTGGCAGGCTCGCTAATCTCAAGAAATATTTAATGATTAATAAAACTCGTTGTTGTGTTGCGTACTCACTTAAATCCTTCTCATACCTCTAGGGGTACACAGACCACAGTTTGAGAAACACAAGTCTAAAGTTTTTTGGGTTTTTTTCACGGTGCCTGTGTCCGCTATGGCAGTTGTAAAGAATAAAATAATTTCATTTAGCTTTAAATTGCAGGAATGTTTAGTTTTACTTTAGACTAGACTGATTTTTTTTTCCTTGGAATTTTTGGAGACAGCCGTTTAAAATAGCTGCTGGTGTCCAGAGAAGGTAGCTGCCATTTAAATGAAACATAATAATACACCTTAGAGAAGTCCCAGGCGATTATTTTTGACTAAAGGGTCACATTGAGAATTTAAATATAAAAAACCAATAAGATAGTAAATTAATAAACAAATAAAATACAATTTTTCAGTAGATTTTTTTTAATATTAAAAATCAGAAAATAATATTGACAACATAAAATGGATGGACAATATAAAATAATAAGTAACACTGTCACTACAGTACCGGGATTCAAAAATCAACTGGTCGATCTCGCAGCAATATTCAGTCGATCACAGAATATAACTACATCATTATTAAAATTCAATCTTTGAGTATTTTAAACTTTATCAAGTACTTTCAAATAATATTTAATTGTGATCAAAATTACCTTGATATAACCGGTAATATTATAAGAAATTTAAATGGTTTAAGCTACATTTTATTTATCATAAATTCTTTCTATAAAAATGGGACCATAAATATTTGATCACATATTTAACTAAGAAATAAATATAATAAGTCAAAAAAAATAAGTAAGCAAAAGTAGATCGGAGAAACTCTGTGTGATTGCAGGACCTTTGATAAGTTTGTAAGTCGATCAGAGACTAAAGAGATGGGCAACAACTGCCTTTGACCTCATGATCGTCGAAGCAGGTGATTCTTATTCAAGGGATTGTCCCAAAAAATCAGGGGTTAAATGATCACCTTAACCTAAAGGTGATCATTGGATAGGTCATAGACCTTGTTAAAAAGTGTACTGTTTTGTTCGCGGTACTAAATTTAGATTTAATTCACACTTTGGTGACGTCACCTCCAGACCGCGCTAGTGTAGTTGTGGCATGGCTTGGAAGGTCGGCAGGTTGAGTCCAGGCATTCGACTCGGGAGAGTCGTACCAGTTAGGCGTGCTAGCAGAGCCCCCGCCTTGGGCCAGGATGGAACACAATTTGTTGTTTTGTGCGCCACAGTACAATATATAAGCCTGGAACAAACTGATAGCTCCTTGGTTGACGTTGAAGTAATCATCAGGCTGAAGCCGTTTGTCGGGATGTCGCACATGGGGCGATAAGGTTCGGGTCTTGGGTTCAAAAGTATCACGAGTTAATAATAGTAAATAATAGCATTATTATTTAATTTCTAAGTATATTTTCTAGTAAAAGTGCGGCGTGTGTCAGGTCGGTGGAGCAGCTCAGCAGCCCCGCGATGGAAGTGGAGCCTCGTCGCCCCAGCAAGAGTCAGACGTCCCGAAGCAGCGGTGGAAGTAGAGGGGGCACTTGGGGCAGCATATCCAGAGTGTTTGCCCGCAGCAGGCACCGGAAAGCCGCCAGTCCCAGCAGTCAGGACGGTGGGTTTTTTTGAAACTCAAAC
>CABEEJ010007330.1:0-25185 GCA_901482245.1 Timema douglasi | reverse complement strand
GGGGGGGGGGGGGGGAGGACATTATAACGTCAAGATTCATCCATCATAATCTTGAGGACGAAAGGATAGTTCAGATTTTAGAGAATTGTTTTTTCGACATCGTAGTACCCTGACAGTTGTGGTCATGAGAGCTTACTGGATCTGGCAGAGGAGGAGTGAAAGAGGGTCTGTAAGGAAGGAGTACCCCTTGCCAACTTGGACGTCGTTCAGGGGAATAAGGTGCGAACGAAGCAGATGAGCCGTGAATTCGTGTCACGCGTCAGACAAGTTCACGCTAGGCGGACATCTAACTCGAGGATATAACCCTTGCATGTATCTACTCAAAATAAAACGATAGCAAACATAACCCTTCACCTTTTTTTAAAAAAACAGCACCCATTACTACCCGTTCGGGTTATACACTTATATACTAATTACGTTAGTGTGTAAGGAGTGAAGAAGGTTCAAATTTAGAGGAGGTGTACCAACATTTCGTGAAGAGATAGTGAAAAAGAATTTAGGAAATACCACTCTCAGTCCACCCGACCGGGATTCTAACCACCAATCTCCCCCGTCATTAGCTGTCCCACTGTGTTGTCATTGGACCACGCGACCACCGCGGTGGGTCTCTACGGTACGGTTAATTTAAATTTAAATAAGCAGTCAGCTGCTTCGTCGGTCGACTATTTTAAGTCCTAAGTGTCACTCTCATGCTAAGAATGAATCACCGGTGACGAGGAGATGAAGGTTTGAATCCCGGTTTGATGTATTGAGGGATGTTCTTATTTACAAAATGGTTTCCGTACTCTCTCTCCACGCAAATTTAGATACATTTTTCTAAAATTATATTTTAATTATCCCCAATCTATTATTAGCGTACTAATGTAGCCTATAACACAATCTGAATGGGTAGTAAGACACGGTTGGGAGGAAAAAGTTGGGTCTTGGAAGGCTGGTTTTATGTTAAGTAGGAATAGCAGTTTTCCCTAATACATCGATATATTTATTCATACAGGATTTCGATATATTGCGAGATATATATCGGTCAATGTACCGATCTAATTGAATCGGTCTGAGTGAACTGGAATCGGGATATTAATATGGCTGCTATTCTTTGATTTTTTCACTTTTTAATGCTATATTTAGATGTTGAAAATAACATACAAGTTTAATAAAAATAAAAAATTCTGCTCGTTTGGTAAAAATAAAGACAAAAATCATTTAATTTATATTTTGATTCTCAAGTCCTAAGCCGTACTTTGAGACATGAAATATAAGTAATACCAATACATTAATCGATACATCGAATACTAAAACATCTATACGATTATACCTACTAAAACATCGATATGAATATATCTACTGAAACATTGACATGAATATATTATCTACTAAAATATCGATATGAATACACTTACTAAAACATCGAAATAAATATACCTACTAAAACATCGAAATAAAATATCTATTAAAACATCGAAATGAATATATCTACTACAATGTCGAAATTAATATAATATCTACTAAAACATTGATTTGAATATATTGATGTTTTTGCTCAGTAAATCTATAGTCTATATGTTTTATATCGAAATAACGTTGCCTCCTTTAGTTCTGAAACAAATATCTATCTTCTTTGTTTTTTCGTCCGTGCTTTGTGCACATGGCTCTAAATGGAATCACAGTGACTCAACTGTGAATACCGGAGCTCCCCTCCCTCTCTGCCCGGATCCCTCTCTCTATCTCGCGTGATGGACACAGGACGTCTGGGCTTCATTTTAACCAGTCTAAGGACTCTTGGGAGATTGGAGCAGCGCCCCTAAACCTCCCCGTCCATGATCCTGCTGGATAAAGAGCGGAAAAGACAATGGGAGGGGGAGGGGGGTGATAGGAGAGGGTGAAGTAGGACAATATTCAAAGCGCTGGGGTCTGCTGCGGGTAAAAGGTATCGTAAATATATCTGCCCTCCTTTTCCCTGTCTCCCTCGATGGGTGTGGGGGTCCTTTTTAGAGCCGTGAGGTGTGCAGTGGCGCGCACAGTTTATAACTAGACTGCTATGGCGGGGAAAAGGCACCACGAGGCAATTTGCTTAATTGGCTCCAAGCATAATGGTATAATATGTTGTGTGCTGGGGGAGAGGGGGGGGGGGGGTTCCAGATCTCAAGTCTTCGGTAATTGTGGCGTGGGACGTGGCTATAGAAGACCTCTCAAAAACCATATCCATACATATTTCTCTTTCCTCTCCTTATTCTTTGCGTGTGCCTATTCTCTTCCTCTTATCTCTTCGCGAACGTCTTCTCTAGACATGCGCCTATTACCTCCCTTCACCCCTCCCCTCATTTGATTTATGGACCATTGTCTTTCATTTGTAGCATTTTTTTTTTTGGTGCACGACGCGTTTTCCTCGCTGGTGCATATAATTTATATATGTATACTGTATAGTCCTCCCTTCTCTTGTCTGTTTTGCATCACGTTTTCAGCTTCTGGTCCTGTTATTTTTCCCCCTATCTTTCTCTCTCTCTGGTATATTTTATACGTCTTAACTCGCTGTCTCTTCTGTACTCGTTTCGGTGGAATGTACGATTGTCGTTTCCTTTTTACCCGGATGGTTCAGGGGAGCGGGGGGGGTTACGGGGTTTGGTATGGCTTATTCGTATGACGTCATTTCCTCCAAACACTACACGGCTTAATGTAATTTAACCGGAGAGGTAAAATGGGCGGTGGTGGGGGTCATACACACGTTCGTGGGATGCATTCATTTACGGGAGTAGGGGGTGTTTTTTTTTAGCATGTTTTGGGGTTATTATTTTTTGAGTCTTGTGTTGTTTGTGTTTTTCCGTATTTTTTTTTGGCGGTTGTATCTTATTTTAAGTGGTCAAACACGCATAGGAGCTACTTTTAGGATTAGTCATTAAAGATGTTTGAGTTGGTCATTTTCATTGTGGAGTAGGGTCTATGTAAGACAGATGAGAGCTTTTAGTAATATAATTTCTACGCAAAATTGATCGAAAAATATGTATTTATATTTAAAAAAATAATAATTATTATTATTACTATCAGCACCGCGTCTTACTACCCGTTCGGGCTATACCCACTTACGCTAATGTGTAATGGTAGGGTGACCCCTTACGTTATGTTAAGTGAAGGTTAATTTGGCCGCGGCAAAATATTTTGAGCGACGCCCATGGTGAAACGACACCCAAGAGCTCGAAACTAATAAAGGTGTACGGTCCAATTTTTAGAGGAAGAACCTTATTTGACTGCTAGAAAAAATACTAGATCTATTCTAACGTTTTCATACGTCAAGTCATGGTATCTGCAACTGTCACATTAGATAGTTATTATCAAAATATATGTGTTTATATTTTCTAAGACTGCCTCTGTATTCTAGTGTTCAGATTTCTTAGCTACAGATCCAGAGGTTCCGGGTTCGATCCACGGTGCTTTCAGTTGTTTTTTTTGTGAAGCAGTGGGTCTGGACCGGGGTCAACTCAGCCTTGTGAGGACAGTTAATGAATAGTTACTTTAGTAAAGAAGTAGCCGCTCCGGTCTATAAAACCTAAATTAACGGCCTGGAGGATTCATTGATTCATTCTGCTGACCACATGCCACCCTCTATCCGCAAACGTTGGCACTGTCTCCGACAACATGCAGTGGGTATAGCTCGATTGCGGGCTGACACTATGGAGTATTTTTTTAAATATTTCCAAAAGTTAAATAGTTCCAAAATCCTACCACAGATACCCCGAATACCGTGAATAAAAATTATGTTTTGGTATAAAGAGAGTATAATTAATACACACTTTTTAGTTGCTAAAAATGTATAACATATCACCTCGAATTTAAGAAGTGGGCCTATATTTTAAGTTTTATTTAAGACCTATCAGCTGTACAACTTTTAAAAAACCAAATTATCACATAAATAATAGCTTCATATAATATTTATAGCTATGTAATAAACTATTTTCATGATATAGTCGGTTTTCATATAATTATTTTGCATTTAAACAAATAAATATAAATCACGATTCGCATTTAAAAAAGTTAAGGAATTGATTATATTTTTATCTCGTGTATTTATTATAAATTCAAAAATACTACATTGTACTTTAAAATATATTATGATGCCCATTTTAATGTTCTAAATATTATCTTGTCAATACACGTGCAGTGAAACATCAGTTTATCTTATATTATTACCTTATTTGTATTCCCCTAGTAAAAACATGAGCCACTGTGAAATCGGCAAGTTGATACTCACCCGTGAAACAATGGAAACACTTGTCAGGTGGTTTGTTAATGAGTCTTTGACTTCTAGGTAGCGCGAGTTCCTTTTATTCCCTAGCAGTGAATCGTAACACAATAGACTGCTAATAGAACTGAGATAAGGTCCTGGGTTAGGTTCCTGGAACTAGCTAGGTGGACCACCCGTCTCGCGACGCTTGTGGTGCGTTGCGGCGCTTCAATCGCAACGAGTATTCCGAGAATTTTCTTTCTCCGATATCGTTGTCACCGTTTTATGTTTTAAATTATAAGAGCCGATAAAAAGGTTTAGTAACAAGACAAATTACTTTCATGCACGCCCCCTTCCATTCCTCCCCCCAACCACTCTTCCTCCCTCAACCCCCTCCCTCCCCCAACCAGAATTAAACAGATATAAAGCGTGTTTTGTGCAAGTCCCTTTCCCCCAAGGTTAGACGAGTCATTGTGATACATGGGTCCGAGGTACGATTCTTACCGGATACTTTCACCGGTGTTATTTTTGCTGTGTGTTTTTTTTAGCACCGCGTCTTGCTAAGAGGCCGACTTTAAATTACGTAAGGCTTTTTTTAAACGATTTTGCCCCCCTCCCTCCCCGCTTTTCCTACTCCTACTCCCCCCTTTTTCTATCTTACATAATTTTTTACGATTTGATAAATTAGTTTATTTTAATCGTTTGGTTATTTATGGACATAAGTATTAGTAATAAAACGAGGTATTTGAAATTTTAGAATACTTTAATGGCAGTAAAATCATTCATTAATAAATTTAATATAAGTGAAGTTTTTTAATTATTATATTTATTTTATGCCAAAAAACCTTTTTATTTTGTCTCGCCATAAAAATTGATAAAAATAAACCTTACGTTAGATGGATTCGGACCCGCCCCCCCTTTTCCCTTTTTTTCAACCTCATCCCCTAACCGTTCGAATTACACGCATGTGTACTATTTACGACAATGTGCTAAGGATGAGGAAGGTTGAATTTAGAACAAGTTCACCTGCACTTGCCTCATGGGAGAGTGCGAAAACACTTCAGTGCACTTGCCTGGCATCCGAACCTCCATTTCTCAATTACAGGCAAACCAGAACATATGAGGTAGACGTCTTAGCCTCCGTGCTCACCGTTACGGGTCTGATTAGCTTTATTTACTAAGGCAGTGTTTCTCAAACTGTAATCCTTGTCAATGCCCATTTTAGAAAATTACTCAAAATTAAACTGTCACACTCCGTTCCTTCCCTCTGTGTGGACACCTATGGTTGTCAGGATGTGTTGTGGCCGAGGATTGGGAGGGGAGGAGGGGGGTGGGTGAAAGGGTATATTATTGTGTGGGTTCGTAATTGACGTTCGGCTTGGGTTTTTGTGGTTTTTATTTGTACTACTATGTATATTACAAATGTGATGTTGATGTGAAATATTAATATATGAAAGAATTTAAAAGACTATTTGGTAGCTCGTGGCAGAACGAAGTATTGCAAGCAATAAACAATGGCCTGACTGACCTCTAGGTGATCCTACACGGTATATGAACCCCGATACCCTGGGCTCGAACGATAGCCCTCCAATACAAGTACTGATAATCCGACGCCCTAACCCACGCAGCCCCCAAAACGGGCAGTGAGATCCCCTAGACTCGATGTTGATTAGTCAGCCCTGTTAAAGTAGCCCCATGGCTTCTTTGGTGCTGACTGACAGCTCACAGCTGACTTTTGACAGTTAACATTTAGGTATATAGCTAAATTTTGACTGTCAGAAGTGACAGCTGCTAAACACATGTTTTTGCAGATCATATGGTTTGGCGTAGGGATATATAATTTGGTCTGGTAACTTTTCAAAGCCGTCAGAAGTCAGCTATGAGCTGTCAGTCAGCACCAAAGAAGCCATGGGGCTACTGTAGCTGGGATACACTACTATCTAACCTGTCTTCTGGCCTGGAATGCAAGGAATGCTGACACACCGTGTATGTTGTCAGTGCATAGGTTCTATTTGTTTACAAGCCAATCACAACAACTTGCAATACAAGTTTTGTGATTCATAATCCAGAGCACAACAATATTAAACAAGCGCGCCTCTCAATTTAGGCCGTGTGATTACACTATTATTTATTTAAATACTTCAATCAAAACCATACCGAAGACCGGCGGAATTTTTTTTTCGAACTTTGTGGAACATAAAATATAAAGATTCATCATGATTTCAATGTTTACAATCTTTGAATTAAAACAGTACATGATTGACAGGCTAAGTCAATGAGAAACACTTTACTAAAGAATTCTTCAGATTCAATTTAAACTAGTTTTAAAATTTGATACACCCCAAACGCTACTCTTCATCTTAGTCCCTCTTGGTATTTTCACTCTGTATTTATTTTTTATAGCCCCGCGTCTTACTACCCGTTCGGGTTGTATGCTTATGTACTAATCACACAAATGTTCTAGGAATTACTAAGGTTTATTTAGAGGAAGTGCACCCGCTTTTGATGGAAGGGAGAGTGGAAAAACTATTTAGGAAAACCACCCCAAGTGCACCCAACCGGACTCTAACCCTGACCTTCCCGTCTTTTGTCATCTAGTCTAACACGAGAGTAGCACGTTAGATCACGCGGCCACCTCAGCTACGTCAGTAGGCCTATAATAATTTTAATTACTCAAATTAATTCTACAACTCACATAAAAGTATATATTTGCAGAAAGAGCAGACTAATATATTAATGAATCAAATAGCTGAAGCTATTATTTATGCTTTTTAGTGAGTAATTCTCCATCTAGCTATAATATTCTGAAAATTTAAAAATGACACCTGGACATGGGAATCGAACCCGGGACCTTTGGCTTAGTACGCCAATGCTCTAACGGCAATTCGATTCCCGTGTCCAGGTGTCATTTTTCAATTTTCAGAATATAAAATATTAATGAATACTTATTTAATTTTGGTTCGATTTAACTTTCTCTTGATGTCAATAAAAAGGAAAATAGTTTTTTGCTGTACAGTTGTCCGATGGTCTATATGTATTTTATGCACGTAAGCATTCTACAGGCCGCAAATATTTGACCTCAATATTTTTTTCTAATTCGCATTGTCTAATATAAAAACTGAAAATAATTAAAGCCATTAAAGATGTGATATTTTTATTTTCTTTAGCATTTTTATCATAATCTTGAGGTAATTTAATATCAAAACTATTTCTTAAGACTTTTAATGTAAAACCAATTATTTCAAAGATATATATTTTTTTAAATTTCGTTGTTTATTTAATAAAAAAAAAGTCATTTATCGTAAAGTTAAAACATTTGTGGGTGATTGAGCTATAGTTTTAGGTCAAAATGTTTCTATTCTAGGCTATACTTTGTGGTCAATCTGATAAAAATAAAATCCCATTTCTCGTCAAGAAATGCTAAATAAAAATAGTTCAGCAACAAAATAGCGTTTTATATAGGTCTAAATACAGTTCTTTTTTCATAAAATGATAGGTGGATATGAAGTGTAAAACCCTAGAGAGAAAATCACCCTCAATACACCCGACTGGTAATCGAACCTTGATTTCCCCGTCATCGGAAGTCAGGTCTATTGCGAGAGTGAGGCTTCCTTAGACCATACGGCCACTAAAGGCGGTATAAAAGCTTGTTTTTTAAAAAAAAAATCTTAGTCCTCTACACACAAAAACGCAAAAAAAGGGGTGTGTATTTATGCCTATGTCTGGTGATGTATACTTTAGCTTATTTTATCCAGTCTTTATAAATATTTCTATCCAGAAAATTATTCATGATAAATTAACCTTTTAGAGGCGCCAATGAACTCTGAAGACTGACACCTGGTGTCCTCGATTCTTCAACTTCAGTAAAAAAGTAACGTACGAGTGTAATCTTCCGAGGGGGATCAAATAGTTTCATTTTATTACCCGGTACTCACGACTGACCCCGTGCTAAGATCAGTGTTACCAACCTAACGAGAATGTCCCCAGGTGAAGCCAACACTTTTAATATTGTTAATATGTGGTTACGAAAAAAGGAATCAAAATAATTAATTCACTAGAAACTTTGGAAATACTAATACAATATGAGATAAATATTACTTTTCTTAATTCTTTTTTAAATTTTACTTTGAAAAATATAATTACAATATAAACTAAATATTCCTTTTTTTCTAAATTGTATTTTAAAAGTATTATTACAGTAGGGTCTATTGGCAAACTATTACTTTTTCTAAATTATGTTTTAAATTTTACTTTGAAAACATTATTACACTCTAGACTAAACAATATTTTTAATATGTTTTATTCTAAAATTAGTTTTGAAAATATTACTATACTAGAGGTTTAAATAAGACTTTACCTAAGTTAAATTTAAAAAATTCACACGTATATTTTGAACAAATAATTTTTATAAATATTAACTGCCATAACTTAGTTAAAAAAAATTAACTTAGCATTAATAACTACTAATTGTACAAATTTGGATCTAGTTTTAGGTTCTTAATCAAATAAACTCTTTTTCTGTATTACCGCGCCTTACTACCGGTTAAAGTTATACGCTTAGGCCTATGTACTAATTACAATAATGAGTTAGTGATGCGGAAGGTTGAATTTGAAGAAAGTGTACCGCATTTGCGTGGAGGGATGCTTGAAACTGTTTAAGAAAAACCACCCTCAGTAGACCTGACTCGTATTCGATCCCCGATCTTCCTGTCATCGGCAGACCAGTCTATTTCGAGAGTGACGCCTTAAATCATTCGGCCACCAAAGCAGGTAACAAATTTATTAATATATCGGCGTAAAGTTTTTATCATTAACACTTCGTGACATTTAACTGGGTGCTTTAATTAGCAGCCCGTTATTGGCATTGAAGGAAAAGACGAACTCAAGAACTCAAGCCATTATGCAAGAACGTGGCTGAGCGAAGCAAAAGGTGGATCCGAGTTAAAACCTTCACCTTCGACTCGACTCCACCTCCACCTTTAGATTCACTCGGTCACAACAAACTGCCCTTTGGCTGATTTACATTCATCCATAACGCATAACTAACACAAATAGTGATTAGCGTTAAGTGCACAATTTATAAGAAAAATACAATTTATAATTAAACGTAGTGAATAAAGTCTTACTTAAATCGATTTTCTTTTTTTCATAGAAAATAGTCTAACCTCTTTGCACTAATAAATAAGATATTTAAAAATATTTCAATGGTTCACTCGAAAAAACACGTTATTTAAACTGTATCTTTTGAAATTTGAAATTAATCCAATTTAAATGGTGCCCACACTATTAATTCAAATTTGATTTTTATTTGATTCTGATTTTATCACTGTTGTGAGTAATAGTACTAATAATAATATTCATAATATTATTGATAATAATATTCATAGTATTAATAATAATAGCAATAGTAGGGTGACCTGGTGGTCTAGGGGTAAGGTGTCAGACTTCTATGCTGGCGGCCGGGGTTCAATCCTCGGTCCCGGCAAAGATTTATCTGATTACCAAACCCTTCCTTCACCTCTGACAAGACATCTTGTGAATGTGGGGAATGCCAGGCCTCCACCGTGGTTCGGATTCNAACTGTAGGTCCTTCATTTCATCTCACAATCACCCTACCATTACACATTAGCGTAAGTGCGTATAACCCGAACGGGTAGTAAGACGCGGTGCTAACAATAATAATAATAATAGCAATAGTAATAATAACTCCTAGAAGACCTGGTAAACTATAAAACAAAACATTTTAGGAATAACTTAACAAGAATCTAGTCGCCACTCCGGTCGAGCTCTACAAGGGTTTCAGTAATATTTGTATCGAGAGGTTGGCGGCACCATTTATCTCGTCATCGCATAACTAAATGAATCCACTTTTCAGCCAACCGGACCCGAAATCTCTCCTGCTCCTCCTGTCTTGCTCCGTCAACTAACGTCTGACGGAAACCAAGGCCAAGTACCAGAATCAAACTGGGAGAAGTCGACAGTTACCGGTTCATTGATCCGAAAATATATTTATGTTTTATTAGGGGAGTTAACGTACATATTATACACCTGTGTGTGTGTGTGTGTGTGTGTGTGTGTGTGTGTGTGGAGGGGAAGGGGACTATCTATGTTTGTGTTTGTGTGCTATTTCGTATAGTCCGAGTTTTCGATAATCCGAGGTAGTCTCGAGCCCATGAACCTCGAATAATTGAGTTAACTCAAATAACAGGGAATAAAATGTTAAAATAATTTGCGGAGAATGGCAATTATGAGTTAAAGAACACGTATAAAAAAGCCACTACACAATAAACAAGACAGACACACAATTTACGAGAGACTAGCGACTATACAAGATACAATGACTGTACAACGGACTCGGGTATATATAGAATTTCCTAGACAATCCTTACGAAAAACAAAATGTGTTACTACCTCTCAAATAATATATAACCACGGATGATCGAGTTCTCTCAAACGTAACCACATTTGTGTGTAAGGAAAGGAATAAAAAACATTTAAGGACAAAATTCCCTCGAAGTGTCTTCGTTCAAATATTCGAACTTTTTCCTTCGCTCGGTGAGAGTAATGCGCGACCACCAATGTAGGTGTTCAAGCCTGGTATTTCTAACATAACTCACCACGTTAGACAGAGAAGACCTGTGTTGGCGATGTTTGTCCGTCTGGCCCATCCCACAGCGGCTCTGACGGACCAATCACGAGCCAGCATCAGACACACGTCGAAGTACCTGTGCATTGCATGCTCAACAACAGGGCATGACGGGTTGAGAACAAATAAGACAATACATCCATCGAGAGGATTTACCTTGGGCGAACCTGCAATGGACCTTGTTTGTCACCGTGAGAGGCAGAACCTTATCTGACAGTTAGAAAAGTTAGGTACTGGATCTACTTTCACATATTCTTACGTCAGGTCATGTTATCTGTTGCTGTCACTCTTGATATACAGGGTGAGGCCGAAACAATTGGACGATTAGTAGCTTGAAAAATATCGCTTTAATTTAAAAGTAAATAATCACTAGTTAAATGAAGGCAAACTTCATGCTACATTTTTTCACTTTTTGAAGATAATGTCATTTTGGTGTTCTCCAAACAAGAAACTTTAACACACATTGTCCATTTTCTTCAGCATAGAGCATCGGGTTGTTCCTCCCCCCTCCCCCCCTTCTATATACTATCATTGATACTAATGATGGTAAAATGTTATCAATGTTGACCACAAAAAATACGTTTCACACATTCGCATGAAAGGTTAGTGGATAACCAAGAAAAACCACCCTCAGTACACCCGGCTCGGATTTGAACCCAGTATACCCCGCCATTGGAAAACCAGACTTATAGTCCACGTGCCCACCAATGCGGGCTATATTATGAATGGCAAAGGGTTAGTTTCATGGTCAGGTTGAGTACGCCTCAAGTGCAGCGCTATACTAAATAAACCTGCTTTAATGTCCACATGGTCTAAGGCGTCACTCTCATGCTGGACTATACTGACGATACTGACGATGTCAGGGAGATCGGAGTTTTTTCCAAAATTGTTTTCCACTCTCCCTCCCCGCAGATGCGGGTACACGTACTCTAAGTTCAACCTTACTCATCCCTAACTTCTTGCGTAATTAATATCTACATACGCTTGTAACTTGAACAGGTGCTGGTAAAACGTGGTGCTAATTGTTATATATATATAGGAAGTACGCCGTATATGGAATATTGGCCTAATATGGAATAGGAGGATATGTATAAAACTAAGGTTGGTAGCGTGGGGAAGATAGCTTGAATTTAAAGGGTGGCTGTCCTGTAATCTGGCTTGTGAAGGTCAGTGATGCCGGTCGATCTTCCTATGCTCCACGCTTGTTTGGATTGTAAACGCTGCCTATTACTATTTTGAAGGTTAGTACTATATTAATTATTTTGATTAGTCAAATACAGCATGTTACTAAGTTAGTTGTTTGAATATATATACATGAATGTTTTTAAGATAGCATTAGCCTTGCACACGTTGTGTCTATGTATATGGCAAGTGCCTTAAAATGAAACAATATTCCATAATTAGACTACTTTTTTACCGCAGCAAAAATATTTTTGAAGCCATTAAAACATTGTTTTTTTTTAATATTCACTGTAATTATAAGTAAAAATATGTTCAAGGTATTTTATATTATTATTTTTATTTCAGGATAGTGCCAACTCCAAAAAAGAAGAGGGTTGAAAATCCTCGAAAGAAATGGAGCCCTGAAGACATGAAGAATGCCATTGAAGTTATCAAAAGTGGATCCATGGGGTTCAAGGTGGCAGCAGACACCTACGGTGTTCCAAGGCCAACCCTATTTCGCCTTTCAAAAAAAAAGATGTAATCACTGCGGCAGCTGTTTCCACTAAATTAGTACGTCCATCTATGTTGTCAAGTGAGCTAGAATGTAAACTAGTTGAGCACATTAAGACCATGGAAGTGAAATTGTTTGGATTGACTAGAGGAAACATAAAACTACTAACTGCCTATCAGTTAGCAAGGTCAAACACACTGCCGAATCCATTTTCTGAACAGAAAGAGCGTGCTGGATGGAAGTGGCTTAGGTTGCATCTTCAACGCCACTAAAATATATCTCTCAGTAAACCAACTGGAACTTACTTTGCAAGGACAAAAGGGTTCAATAAGGCAAAGGTAGATTTTGTTGCTGTTGTTGTTGTTGTTAGAATCCTTGTTTGAAATACACAAGTATCCAGTTGATCGAGTGTTCAATATAGACGAGACTGGTCTTTCAATAATCCAATCCAACCTCGAAATATTGAAGTTATTGACCTGGCTAAGGAAAACCATGTGCAGATTATTTCTTTGCCCCCACACTCCACCCACAAAATGCAATCGCTTGACAAATTCTTTATGGGACCTCTGAAGACGCATTAAAGTGAAGAGATTAAAATGTTTGTGAGGAATAATGGAAGGCCAGTATCCCCTTTTGACATTGCCGAGCTCTTCTGCAAAGCCTATTTGAAAGTTCACATGGGGTCGATCGCCGTGGGTTGTCAAGTCACTGGAATCTACCCACCAAACAGAAATGTATTTCAGCCATTTGATTTCTTGCCTCAGAAATAGAAGGGGCATATTAGCCACCTGTGAACCAGCCCTCTATCGACCATGCATTAGGTATACGCTTAGGACTACTAAGTGATGAGGCTAGCGATTATTTGATTGGTTCTCAACCCTATCCCTAAAATTTCAGGTAAGAAAATACCTCATATAGGTAGGCCAGTAGGAAAAGCTGCAATAGTCACATCATCTCCATTTAAAGCAGAGCTTGAGGAATCTATTTTAAGCAAAGTGCCTAAAGGTTCCATAGCAGCGAAACAGAATCTACTACAGCAACCTAAATCCAAGGTACCATCTTGTGATGAAAAACCACAATGCAGCAAGAACTTGAAACAAAAGAAACAAGGAAATAAAAAAAAAGTAAACATAAAAAACAAAATGACTTCAGTAAAAGACAGCAAACCTATGAAACAGGTAAAGATGAAAATACAAATAGTAAGACGAGAAACAACCTCAGATTCCTCTTATGATGAGAGTGTACTAATGAGTCTCCTTGGACTGACCAATCCAAGTGATGAAGACGGGGATTATTTGTTTTGCGACGTTTTCCGAAGACAAAAAAGGTGAAGAGTGGATCAAATGTGTTGTGTCCAAGGAATGGGCACATGTGGAATGTTCATGAGCTGAAGCAAACTACTTTGTATGTGATTTTTGCTAATAACATTTTGGTTATTTATTTAAAATAAGTTTTTTTTATTTTAGTTTATTTATCAAACTCTTTTATACGTTACATTATAATACTGTTCAATTAATCAATAGCATTGACTTTTAACATAATCCATGTAAAATAATGAAGATCTTAGGTTTATATATATAAAAAAAGACATGCCATATTTTTAACACTTATTTTCCTGACAAAAATGTTTTGTTTTACAGTTTAATTTTTATAACATTATTTTTATTGAATTAAAAAATAATAATTTAGTTATTGCTAATAGACTAAACAAGAATGCCATTATTTGAATTTTACTAAGTAAAATGAAAACGGTATTACATATTTGGCGTATTTCCTCTCTCTCTCTCTTATATATATTTCAAATACAAGACAGTACCTACCAAGACCAGAATGGAATGGACCACTTTCGCTTGTGAAACTGGCTCATTCCAGTCTGGTTTTGGCGGTATTGTACTAAGTCTGACTTTGAAACTGGTCCTTGAGTAGTTTCTTTTAGTGATTTAGAGCTCACTAGCATCGGTAGTCAAACGGTCTAAAGGTGTCACTCTCATGATAATCCGGACTGCTAATGACGGGGAGGTCTGGGTCGAATACTGGTTGAGTGTATTTAGAGTGGTTTTCCGATCTATTTCCGCGCAAATGACGAAGCACTTAACTACCCCAAACATTTGATCGTAATCAGTATACAATATGTTTATAAGATGGAGTAATGAGACGCGGTGATAAAAGTATAGTTAAAACTATTAAATTAGGATCGTTATTTTGCTTACAAATTATCCTATTTACATTCCAAGACGAATGAAGGTTATTTTATTTATTTGGCAACGTGAGTGGATGACCTTGCTGCCAAGTGCAAGACCGGTTCTGGTAGAGTAACAAGATGATGACATGTTTATAGATAATCAGCAGGCACGTAAATAATAGAAACGACTGTTGTAGGAAAATAAAGTGCAATTTAAAAAAAATACGCCGTATTGAACAACCGAAGTGTCTTACAGTTGTGGAATTCAACCCCTCACCACTTCTCCTTGGCGTTTTACCCAGTGCCCGTGCGAACATATGAATATGTGGCGGGGAGGGGGGGGGGATCCCACACATGACTCCTTCCCGGGTCACAAGACTGGGCACATTTCAACCGTAAGAATCCCAAGAGGGTTCGTTCACCTCAAGACAGATTGGACGGGTTTGTAAGCCAATAAACGCCACGCGGCCCGTAAAAGAGTCTTGTGATTAAATAGCGCGCGAGTCCGACACCTTAGCTCAGTCGGTAACGTGTCTTTTGACTAAAGGTCCCGAGTCTGATCCCCGGCATGGTAGACAATTATGTTGAGGAGGAGATTTACATTAGTTTTATAAGTTTGCTGATATAATCAGTCTATTCACAAAGTGTATATTCATTACCTCAAATAGCATGCGGAGCAACAATTTCAAGCCGGTTTCTGTTGTGATCACAGGAAAACGAACAAATACAGTGGCCCTGAACTTGTTTTTTTGTCAGTGCGTCTTATTATCCATTCGGGTTATTCGTATATGTAATAATTACGATAGTGTTTTAGGGATAAGGAAGGTTGGATTTAGAGGAAGTTTATCCGGATTTGCGTGAAGGAGGAGTGAAAAAACACGTAGGTAAAAAACCCTCCTCAGTGCACCTGACTGGGACTCGAACCCCGATCTCCCCGTCATCGGCAGACTTGTTTATTGTGAGAGTAACAACTGAAACGGGTCTCAGTCTTACTATCCGTCCAAGCTATTCGAATATTCACACTAATGGAATAAGGATGAAATAAGTACAGTTTAAGAGTAATGATACCCGCATCTGTGTGGATGTTAGTTAGAAAACCACCTAAGAAATTATAACCTCGGTTACACCCCACCGGGATTTGAAACCCGATCTCCACGTCACCGGAAACAAAACCCGGATAAGTTGAGACTGTGGTCTTTAACCGCTTCTCCTTCCGGTTTTGGTTTTTCGTTTATTGTATCTCAATTTTTCTTCCGGAAATCGTGACGGTCTATTTAGAGGGCGATTACACAGGATTATAATACCGCGGATAAATAATTAAAGGTTAAGTTTATAATAATATAATTCTCTGGTTTGGGTTTTATGGCCCTTAAAATCTAGTAGGGCCTACTCTCCTACAAAAACCTGTTGTCCTTTACTTTTATCCCACGAACTAGGATACATTTATAACTGGAAGCCATTAAGCAATAACATAAAATAAAAGCGTGTGTGTGTGTATGTGTAGTCTCTACCCGCCTCCCCTAAGGCGGTTCTCGTCCGGGATGGCCGCGGAGGGAGCGATTGATAATAATGAATAAAAAACTGGTTTTAAAGGATTTTATTGGCGGAAAAAAGGTACTAGAAAGAGTCATATTATGACAAATGAATAGCATAATGTGATGGTAAGTCATGCCTAAAACAAGAGGTAAGTTTGAAGTAAGACCGTCATGTCAGCAACCTGTATGAATGTAAGTAGGTCCTGGGTTGAGACCCGGGAGGCCCGCTCAAGCCTCGCCATGGTGGCCTCGCTACACGGTTTCTATGTTAAGTCAGTTAACTACACTTGGGTCGTGATCCTCTCAGCTAGTTCAATAGATCTGGCCTTCGTCACTAAGTTCTAACGCGTATAAGACATCGAACTTCTACTGATGAGTCTCTTACGGTTGAGTCACCTGCGGTTAAATCACGAGTTAGACATAAGACGTCTATTGTATATTTAATCACTAGGAGGGAGTCTATTTATTACCCCTTAACATACTAGTTCCTGACAAATCAACAGCAAATGCGTATTTTCGAGATGCAAATATTATCGTTTTAACACGCGCGACAAAAAGTTTTCTTGGCACTGAATGATTTAACATTTTGTTTATGTTATCTTGAATTATTGTTATTGTTTCGATATTGAATGTTGTTGCTCCTGACAGTAGATGGTCTACTTAGACAGTATTTACATTACAAATTGCGATCAAGAGTTAAGAGGCGGTTACAATATAATATACACAGGGTGTTTATATATACACACAGGGTGATTCGAAACTCTTTGTACAATGTCCGCAAACGTCAACCTTTGATGATAAAGGTATCAAATCGCAATTTTGTTTGCCGCTGTCATTCGTATGTGTAACATTGGGTATTTCACGTATTCTGAGATGGGTGACATGCATCTAGCACATGGGGCTGTGGACTCTGAAAATGTAGCCTACAGCAATCAATGCGTCGACGCTGTCAGACATGCATTATTGTTGGCGGTCGCTCATTTGAGCAATTGAGCTGTAGGACTGCTGTGAATAAAAAAAAAGTTATTCACACTTTTTGCCTTTAATTGATGTACAAACAGCGCCTTCTAGCACCTAAGGGTGACGTCTGCGGATATACATTCATCAACAAAAAAGGTTTGTTTTAGTGTTCCCTATCTCCCATTAAATTTGTACCAAGAGTCTCGAAAAACACACACACACACACATATATATATATGCCTATATCAACATAAAACACTAGAAACCTTTATTTAATAAAGTGTAAATCATTTACATAATGATAACTTATTCGTTTTTATAATTATAAATGTATAAAGCTGGTTGTGCTAGAATATTTTCGCTAAAAAAAACTTTATTGTATTACCCTGTAGGCCCAACCCACACTCATACATTTGCGAGTAACTGTCATTATCTTTGGTATTCAATAGATTTATGTTTAGTGGGAGTGGACTAGGCTTAAATTTAAGTCGATTTGATTTCAGTAATTATGGTTTGGTTTTGTTAGTATTCTTTTTCCAACGTAAAACGATTTAATGTTTGTGCTACTACGTTAGTACAACGTATAAACAAGTTATGCGATGCTTGTAGTTAAATAATATATGTTATCTCTGTAGTAAATCGCTCCCTACAAACAATGTTGGAGAAAAAACATACTATATTGCAAATCAATGTTACCCACGGAGGGGGTAGTAAGACGTGTTAGAAAAAAACTTCCCATATAGGTTTTGTGTGTGTGTTACTACTACCCGTTCAAACCACCTACTACATATTTACACTAATGAGCTAGGAATGTGAAAGCTATAATTTACAGCAAATTTATATGCATTTGCTTGGAGATTGTAGGGATACTATCTAGGAAAAACCACCGTAAGTTCACCTGACCATGATTCGAACTCCGATCTCCCAGTTATAGGCAGTTCCAATCTTTATTTTACTTCCATCACTGTTTCCAGCCTACGGCCTGGGTCACTGTTTTATTCAAACCATATATCTTCCATTACCGGGTTTCTAGGCCTGTCATAGTTAATGTGCCTTATAGTCTAACTTAAGACTAGGACAGGCACAACATCCAGTCCCCGACCCTTAATTCATCACCGTGAAAGGCTAAACCCACACTTAACCAAATATTTTTTTGGCCATGCCGGGAATCGAACCCGAGTTCAGTGGATAGACGACTGAGCTAAGGTGTCGGATTATGTAAAAACCCTGCCTGTATCAGGAAATGAACCGGGGGCCTCTTCGCCTGGTAAGCAGATCTACTTACTCAGCCAAGAGGGCGGACCACTTCTTTCAATTGCAAGAGTGACGCTTTTATAAAAGAGTGTGTTGAAGTCACGTCCATAAATTTGCATTTCATTTATCGAAGGTATTCAACGTGCTCTTTCCGAGTCGACTGACCATATCAGCACAAGACTTATAAACGAACTTAAACTAGACAGACCCAACACCCAAACCCCCGGCCGTGAATTCATCACTGTGAAAAGGAAAACCCACATTTAACCAATGATACATTTTTCGGCCATACCGGAAGTCGAGCTCAAGACCATTATCTCAGTGGATTGACACGCTACCGATTGAACTAAGGTGTCTAACAGACCACTTCTATATTATTAATGATAAATTCGTGTTCGTAATCCGTGATCTCTAGGCTCTTTGTTACTGTTTAAAAGAGAAAACAACTGTTCACACATGTAGGTGCTGCCTAAAAGTTCACATATTTGGTGAGAAAATTTAACTTATTTAAAAAAAATCCAATTCTGATGATTAAAGAGTTAAAATTTGGAACACCCAAATAACTCTTCTTAGTGTTTAACCCCAAATAATGATCACTTTTCAAATGTCATAACCTTAAGTGGTGTGTTTCTATAACGTTTATGAAAAGAAGAATAGGGCCTCATTGTGTGTTGGTTCATCAAAAGTTTCCCTGGCCGCACATAATGTGTCGGTCCAAATGTTTGATATGCCTATTTTAGATCATCGACCACCGAAGTGGTTCATGGAAAATATTGTCGCCCAAAAATTATCCTTTTTTTTAAATGTATGTTATTTTTGAACCGATTGTAATCTTTGTTTTAACACCCTCCCTCCCTTAACCCTCGCCAAGATCCTCTATAAATTATGCCAATATTCAATCCTCACCTAGAAGATGCCGGGTATTTCCATGCTCTCTTATTTGTTGCGGTTATTCCAAGTATTTCTATCCCTCCCCTGAAAAGAATAAACGCGACATATTCTGTTGTCCGTTAGACAATACGTGACGGGGCGTGAGTTTAGACAAACAATGGGTGAATAAATCAGTCTAATTGGTCGTGTGATTGAGTATCCTTTTCTGTACGACTTTCTGCTTGACTGATAACTGTTTAATATGCCAATTTCCTCAAAACTCCCTACTCCAGATTGAAACTCGACGATTGCCCATTGATTCGTCTCTCGACTGCATCGTTTAGATAACTGGTCTTGTGGTATAGTGGTTAGAGTTCCTGGCTGCTGATCTAGAGGTCACGGATTTGATTCCCGGCTGATACCGGGAAATATTTCTCTAAATGGGAATAACTACGGTGGTCACCAGGGTTTGGTTTAATAAGCCTTAAGTTAGGTTAAGATCTTCATTAGCTCCACCGCGTCATATTCACTGTCATCGTTCTTTCATCTCATCGGGACACGGGAAGTCTTTCCAGAAAGGGTATATGATTATTACATTCGGGCGTCTCCTAGACAATAGTACTGGCTAATGCTTCTGCAAACTGGGATACAGTTTGATCTAGCCCAGACACTTATTAGTATAATTATTATTAGCACCGCGTCTTACAACCCGTTCGGGTTATACGCAATTACGCTAATGTGTAATGGTAGGGTGATTGTGAGATGAAATGAAGGACCTACAGTTTAACGTGGAATCCGAACCACGGTGGAGGCCTGGCATTCCTCACATTCACAAGATGTCTTGTCAGAGGTAAAGGAAGGGTTTGGTAATCAGATAAATCTTTGCCGGGACCGAGGATTGAACCCCGGCCGTCAGCATAGAAGTCTGACACCTTACCCCTAGACCACCAGGTCACCATTATTATTAGTATCGTTTAGTTATTGAACGTGAAAGAGGTTAGGGAGGCTGTCTACCACATTGCTGAGATGTTTTGAAAATATCCAGAAATTCCGAGTTAATTAAGATGTTTCAAAATCTGTTACACGCCATAGTGAAGTTGTAAAGTTATAATCGTTTTTAGATAGAATTAAAACGTTTTATTTTAAGTTATATAATTTAGAAGAAAAATTGAAAGTTAGATCATCTCATTTTCAAGGACGTTTCAGGTGAAATGTTGCAGTTCAGAGATCAAAGTAAATGACAATAATATATATTTATTAAGAGACTATATATAGTCTCTTAATTCATCACTATTAAATGGGAACAACACATTTCACCAATAATACACTTTTCGGCCGAGCCGGGATCCTTGGTTCAATACGGAGAAAATATATCTACTTAGGTAAGGTGTTGGACCATCAAATAAATAAAAGTTATGTTTTAAAAACAATGTCACAACATAATATTGTAAGATAGTCGAGGACTGTTTAAGAGATTTAAGAAACCCACAGAACAGCCATTTCCCTTAAGTCAATAGCTCAGTGTGAATATATTTTCCTTCAAGTAGGCGACGCCCTTAATCTCGTGTGCTGCAACTTTTCTAGATGGAGGAATAAGATATCACACGACTTGTCCCAGTAAATATGTGTGTTTGAAAGTCTCTCCTTATCCCTCACCCTCTTGAGCATGTTTATTTATGTCGTACAGTTTAAATATTGCCATTAATTCTCCCGTGGTTGACAATCACCAATATATTTTTACAGCTTTAAAAGGAAACATAGTTTTGAAGAATACACCCGAAAAAACTTCTGGTGATATTAAACTACGCTCCATGTTACCTAATAAATCAAGCGCGTTTTATAACCACACGGGCTGGGGGTGGGGGTTAAAAATGGCATCAACCATCTACTGCTATTTTGACTGCCTATTGGCATTAATTGTTCGCTCTGTCAGAATTACTTTGTTTTCACTGTTTCACACCTCTCGGCGAGGTTAATCATATCTCCAGAAAACGAGGAATATAAAAGTGGAACGGATTTTGTTTAGTAGGATACAGTGAAGGTTGCGACACCGCCGGTTTATTGGTTTATTATGTGAATTTAAATATTATTTACATTAGTTTACTTTACATTCATTACTATTTCCAGCCTATGGGTGACCTGGCGGTCTAGGGGTAAGGTGTCAGACTTCTCTGCTGGCGGCCGGGGTTCAATCCTCGGTCCCGGCAAAGATTTATCTGTAAGATTTATCTGATTACCAAACCCTTCCTTCACCTCTGACAAGACATCTAGTGAATGTGAGGAATGCCAGGCCTCCACCGTGGTTCTGATTCCACGTTAAACTGTAGGTCCTCCATTTCATCTCACAGCCACCCTACCACCAAAAATTAGAGTGAGTACAGCCCGAACGGTTAGTAAGACGCGGTGATGATGATGATGATGATGATGATGATGATAATAATAATAACAGCTAAAAATATATATATTTTTTATTGCTAACAGTGCGTCTTGTTCCTAGTCTGTATCAGGCTGAATGAATATTTTGTCCACGAGCGTGAAGTTGAGCTAGCTGTTTTCGGTCAAGATGATGATGAAAGCAGAGCCGGTAAAGAGTTAAACAGGTTGTTAAAGAGAAGGCGGGTGGTTTAAGGTGGAAGGAGGAAGAGGAGGTATCGAGAAATGAAATCAGCACAGCGCCGTTGGGGCGCGTGGGACCTCGTCACTCGAAAGGACCCGAACAATGTTGTAATCAAATGTTTAGGAAGAACATTGAGACAAAGAGAGAAAGAGGGAGAGAAAATTAGAGACAAGCACGGGGAGACAGAAGTCACAAAAAGAGATTGAAAGGGGGAGGAGAAAAGGCACCGTACACAAACCTCCGTCTACTCACAGTTGGTTTTTTTTCATCCCCTCTCCCGACCCCCCTGGTTTCCACCTCCTAGTGAAGAGTTAGAGGAAAAGTTTTACCCTGACTTCAGTCTTTCACTCGTCTTCCTTCCCCTTTTCGTCCCGACAAAAGTCTGTCTGTTTATTCTAATTTATCATTCTTCATCATCGCTGTTTTGGATGGAAGACAATAGAGCCGTGCGTTTTCCCAGTCGACAATTCTGATGGCAGCAGTGATATCTACGGCTCTCTATATACACTTTGGGGAAGTTCCTTTTCAAAAACTTTCTTAATGAACATTTTACTCGCGTATTTTTTTCTTTCTCTCTCCAGATTGTTTTATTTTATTTATTTTTGCTAAGAAAAATGTTTCTCTTGGTATTAAATTTAACGACATTGGCTACTTCGTGAATTCAAAGCTATTTTACGAATCTGGTTGGATCTTAATTTGCTGCACCTAAGCACTCAAAAGCACCATCACACTAAAAGCCCGGTCTACACGTAACGCCTTATCATACTTTTGCTTGATCAGCCAAAAGGTTTCTTGTAGACAAAGAAACGGATGTTTTGTCTGAACTGAATGAAAACTGACGATCGCCCAGAAAATTGACCAGCTGGAGCATTGTTTTCCGGCAAAACGTAAGTCATATCGGTACTTGTAGACGCACTTCCGTCTTTCCCTTCAGTCGTGTACTGTCTCTCGACTAGTGTGGACAGAATATGGTTGGTTTTTCTTTCTTTTTTCAAAATAGTTTTTAGACGTAGAAAATGCCAGACTTAAGGCAATGGACACGTGAGTTTTTTTAGTGAATTCATTGAGTTATATCGCAGTCATCCTTGCTAATGGTAAATTAAGTCAAATAAATATAACGATAGAGACAAAAAAAATCAAGCTTATGCCGTTTTGGTCAATAAATGTCGGAAAGTGGAACATAGAGCTACAAAGGATATGGTTGCTTAAAAAAATCAACTATTTTCGTTCAATTTTTCGTAAAGAGTTACTAAAAGTTAAGAAGTCAGCACGTTCTGATGCTGGTGCAGACGACCTTTACAAGCCTTCTCTTTGGTACTTTGATCTTCTTTCGTTCCTAAATGATCAAGGAAACCCAGGATAGTCGATAAAAAATATAGTGGAAGATTCAGAAAAAGAGGTAAGCTATTATCACATCGCAAATTAAAAAATCTAGGGCTTATAATAAAAAGATACACATATACAAATAACATTAATTTATTTACATCGCTATTGGTAGATCCTAATAGAGCTAAACAATATTTAAAATAAATAGCAAATCACTTCAAAATCAATTTACTTAATCAAATTATTCCTATAGTATGATGTCCTTGTCCTGCCACTGTATAGAGCCTTCGTTATTAAAGTAGAGCTTGAATGTATCCTGTAAAACTCTTGCACCATCCAGAACAAGTTCGCGTCTGCCAAGTTGATGGTTGTGCATAATATCTGGGTTACATCTCACTCCCAGCTCCACAGATCCATCTTCCATGTTTTCACAGTCTAGAAACTCAGGAGACATATAGCTTTGAAGATATTTTCTTCTTAACAAACTGTGAAGGACACAGCACATAATAACCATAATGTCAATATTATGTACATCTAAGTTAATGGCCGTTTGAAGAACTCTAAATCGAAACGCCATTATTCCAAACGTGTTTCCAAAGACACATCTAGCCCTTGATAAGCGATAGTTCGAAATTATTGTGTCTTTATTCAATTTATCCTCAGGGTATGGTTTCAGGAAGTCAGGGTGTATTCCAAAGGCTTCATCGCCTACAAACACATGTGAGAGAAGTTTTTCACAATTATAAATTTTTACTATTTGTAAGTCTCTCTTAAAAAACTTAGTGTTTGAAATGATTCCTCCAACAGAAATGTCCCTACATCACAATAAATAAACTAACAATTAGCATTGGCAATTACCATGAGTACGATGCTGTGGGTGTTTTAATAGTTGAAATAGTAGGAACCACTTTGTTCTGGTGGTACAGTTCTCACTTGTTTCCCATATACAGCACCGAGGCAATGAGGGAACTACCACTTTCTTTCAAACTCATCAGCAATATCAATACAACCTTTTTCAACCGTTGGAAACTAAAACGAATGAGGAAAGATAAAATGGATCAAATATCATTACAGAATTATAAATATATCATTAATCATTAAAAAATTGTATACTTTTAACATTTTATCCATAATATTTTTACCCCAATATAATCTCTGATCTGGTTTTTAAAGAGGGAAGAGGAACTAATGGGTGATGTAGAGGAACATCATTCATTAGAGACAATCTTGCACCCTGCGACTCCAACACCAGGGGAAGCAAGAAAACCTACTAGAGTGCCAAGGGATAGCGCATCTGCCCGTGCACCCAGATAACCCATAGTAAGAAAGAGGAAACAACGAGGCAATGATGACGAAACCACCGAGGTACTACATTTAGCTGGGGAAAAATTAAAAGCACTCCAATCGGAAGATTCTTTCGATGTTTATGAAAAGCATATTGCGAATAAGCTACGTGGTCTCAAGGGCAAACAGAACATCTTTGCCCAAAAGCTCATTAATGATGTCCTGTTTGAGGCGGGAATGGAGACTCTGACTAAAGACTTCAAAGTCTTAAATTTCGGAAACAATAGAGAACCACATTACTGGAGATCAACTGGTGTCCCTTCCGGAGAGCCACCTCTCATGTCGTCACAAGGTCTCCCGTATTGTCCTACTGCAGGTCCCACAGGAAGTACTGTTTTCCAACAACCAACAATGGTAAATTCAAGTACAACAAGGGCTGAGACCCCATGCCCTGGTACTTCCATGTCTGCAAACCTTACTCAGTTATTTTCTAATTTTGATGTAAGCCACCTATAGCTTGTAATGAAACAATTCATAATATAACTTTTGTTTTCTAAAATATTAGAATTTTCTTACTTTTCACATAGTGATATTATTACTGTAATATAAATAATAAAAAACTG